>JAFNEN010002406.1:0-15082 GCA_019343175.1 Oedothorax gibbosus
ATTGTTTTTTTTCTCTTGCCTTATTCAGAAAAAAATTAATGTTTTAAAAAAATAATTGCGTGCCAATGAGCTAAATGTTTAAAAAAACTAAATGGAGGTTTTGACGTGAAATAACATTGTTATACAATTATATTAATTTTAATTTATCGGAAAAATTGCGTTACGGAATTTTATTAGAAATTTTGTGATATATAGATTGCTTTCAAGTGATTTATTTTTTTTTGAATTTTAAAGAAATAAAAAGGGGAATTTTATTCTTTTTTTGAAGGGAAAAACAAAGGCAAAGCTTTTATCCAAAAAAAATTAAATAAACCATATATTGGATGGTTTTTTGATACCTTTTAGTCTGTCGAAGGGGGGTATTTATTTGCTATTTTTTTATATATAAAAATAAATTACATTTATTGTTTTTTAATATAATAAAGAAATTCAGGAATATTTTGAAACTCAAAAAACAGGGGGTTTTTAGTTCTTGAAAAATCATAGAGCTTTTTACTTATTAAGTTATTAAAACAAAAATAAAAGTAAAATTTTTTTAATGTCCCCTTTTTTTAAAACTAAATGTAAAAAAGGACTCTTTTTTAAAACTTATAGAAAAATAATTTAATTTTTTATTTTTTTAAATACCTTTTTCTTACCAAATTTTTTTTAAAAAAAAACTTAATACATTTAAAAAATAACTTTTTATTACTATTTAAAGGGTAGTTGCAAAACCACACTCTAAAAATACAACTAAGATGGGGGGCCGGGTGCGTAAATTGGCGATTTTTTATGATTCAAGTTAAAGACGACGCAAAAGAAGGGGGCGGACCATAAGGTTTTAAACCTTGGGAACCGAGTTTTGCAAATCCCCAAAAAACAAATAAGGGGGTAAAATTGGCGATTTTAGGATATCATTTTAAAGAGGGAAATTGGGGGCCCTTTTTTTTTGGGGGGGTTTTTTAAAAAAATTTTTTTTATTTTTACCCAAAAATTTTTTAAAAATTTTTTTTTTTTTTTTATTTTTTAAAAAATTAAGGGGGTTTTAAAAATTATTTTTGGAATTTTTTTAATTTTTTTATTTTAAAATTTTTAAAAATTAAAAAATTTTTTAAAAATTGTAAAAAATAATTAAAAAAATTGTTTTTTTTTAAAAAATTTCCTTATATTTTTTTTAAAAATAAAAAATTTTTTTTTTTTTTATGAAGGGCCCTTTTTCGGTTTTTTTTCTTTTTTTTTTTAAGTTTTTTTTTTTGGGCTTTTTTTTTTTTTTTTTTTTTAAGGGCTTTTTTTTATTTGAATTTTTCCCGGTTTTTTAAAAACTGCTTAACATTTTCAAATGGTTATTTATCTTTCGTCTTAATGGTTAAAAAAAAAAAAAAAAAAATTTCCCCATGGGGGCTATCAATGCCTTAAACCCTTTACAAGAATTATTACTACTTGATTTTTAGTTTAGCGGGAAATAGATTATTTCTATATTATCATTGGTTAAAAATAGCCCATAATATTTCTGTGTAAAACAAAGGGCCCATTAATGAATAAATGCTATTTGAATTTTTAAGATGTATTGCAAACACATTAAAAACGAAATTCTAAAAAATAAAATGGCATACTTTTTTGTTATTTTACTGAAATTCTTTTAAAAAAACCAACAGATTTTCACAGGTAACTGAAACCTAGAACTGTGTTGACACAAGATCAGCACCATAAAAAAACATATCAATACCTACTTTTTGATTTTTTTTTTAATTCTAAAAATATGAAATTCTTTGATATCCCTTCCTTCTACTGTAATATATTATTTTTAAAAAATACACAGCTTCAAAATTATAAAGGTACAAGAAATGATAAAAAAAATAAGGTACAATTTGGTAATATACAAACTTATTATTTACATTCGATATACATAAATTCAACATTCTTAAAGCAAAAATAATTAAAGGTTCAAATTTTTTTTTAAATATGATTCAACCTTCAGAAAATGTAAAAAGAAAATTTTTAACAGAGCCTAGCAAATTGAAATTTCAATTCATTTTTATAATACTATCACAAATCAAAAATAACTTCATAAAAAATAATTTTTATGTTCATTGATTCAATATTTTTTTTTATGGACTCCCTGCAATAAACTAATGAAAACCCTGCACATTAAAATATGAACAATAAGCACAAAAATTTTTTTTGTTACATGTTTTTTTAATTGTATTACATTTTATATTTTTAGTAGAAGAAAAGCAATATTATAAATGAGGTCATTTTCTTACACACAAAATGCTACTTAAAACATTTAAAAACACAAAAATGCTACGTTAAAAAATTTAATTTTAAGAACCCCTTCATTTTTGTATCTCAAAATTTTACAATCAAAATTTGGAGAAATGCAGCTTTACTTTAGAACAATCCTACTTATCTCAATATTAACTTTCCTTGTTAACCAGACAATTTAGAAGAGAACTTTTTTATTAAGAATATTTTAAAAATATTATGGAAGTTAGGAACTTGGGGTTTACCAAAGCCCAAAAATCATTAGATCTAATAGGGGAGGTGGAGAGAGGATAAAAAAATTGTCAAACTACTCACTTTTTATGAACGCCCTTTAAGTGTATACAACAGTTAAAACAAGGGGTTAACATTAAAAAGAAATACGAAAGCCAAATTGGCTTATGTTCCATGCCAAACCCCAAAAAAATCATGCCCGTTTATTTTTTTTATAAATTATTTGCTTCATTTAAAGATAATTTTTTTTGGCACTCTAACTTTAATGCAAAAACAGAGGTCACTAAAATTTTGTTTGTTTTATCAACATCATTTTATCTTATTGGCTAAACCTGATATGATTGTGTTCGTTTTTTTTTGGTTTTTTTTCAATTCATCATGCATCGTACACAAGCAGAAAAAATCCTTAATTAAAGTAAATAATCAGTTTTTCGAATTTCACAGAAAGCAAGCAATGCCAACGCAACAAATGAAATTGACTTACAGAATAAAGCAATCTCCCTAATAGGTTCAGATATTTATATATTTCTTTTAGAAATAACTTATAAAAGTCTTTATACTATTTCCTTTATTTAAATTATTTCATCTTTTACCACATGTTTATATGTACCAAAGTCAAATTTATATAAAAAGGGGTCGTTGCAGAACTCCCTTTTTGTATTCTCCAAAGTATAACTAAGATATAGGCTCAGCCTGCTCATTGGCAACTTCATGCAATTGAATTTATGGTTGCCAAAAATAGTCAATGAAGGAGCCCGACCCAATATCCAGGGTTCGTACTCTATCTATGATAGTGAAATTCAGGAGTTTCTAAGGAGTTTTTCAGGAGTACAGCGATGTAAATTCAGGAGGTATAGCGAAATAAATTTGAATATGTTTGTTTATTAGTGTATTGGTCTAGTGACTTAGACCAAGAATGAAGGAAACAAGGGGTGTAAATGTTGTGAAAAATTTGAGGCTTCAGTGTTTTGGGGGGAAATCGCCTCTTTAGGCAATTTTTTAAATTTTCGTGACCTTTGTTTTAATTTCCTGACTTTTTCGACCGGTAGACATCCTGATAAAGTACGAGAGAAAACCGACTGAGAAAGGAGAAAAATGATTCATGCCCTTAATTTTTTCAGGATAGGGGGGGAAAATATCAGGAGATGATACAAAAATTTCAGGAGTTATAAGACCCCTTAAAAAATAAAAATGAAATTCAGGAGTTTTTCTGGAATTTCAGGAGGCGTACGAACCCTGTATATCCTAGTTATACCTTGAAGAATGTAAGTTTTGGCAACTTTCCCAACACTTTACAACTTCATATGATGTACTATACAAATATATATACTGGACAGGTTTTTTTTGTATGTAATAAAGAATACCTAAATGAAAGCTATTTGCATTCAATAAAGAATATATAAAATGATGCTATTTCTGCTATGAGCAGGTTAACTACAGTATCCCCACCCCAATCACTTTTTTCGTATAACTACAACCTATAAAAAAGATGGCCTTTTTCAGGACAAAAAAAAAAGATCCAATTATTGATGGGACAACTACAGTTTACCTGCCAAGGCAGATCTGTAACCTTATAAAGAATACACAATAATTAAGAGTAAAAAAATATTTAAAAAAGATAATTAACTAATATTTAAACACATGCTTGGATTGGCAGAAGTATTGAATTAACAGCTTCATTTATCCTATGAACCCATCAACAACCGTTGACAAGAAAATTTAAACTAAACTAAACTCCTCGGCGCAACAGCCCGTTAAAGAGCCAAGGCCTGCCGTGCCCAATCCAGCTTACATGACCAAGGGCTCTGGGGTGCTAGGCATATGTCCTGGTAAGGTGGTCAGCCATACGCGGAACCCCCAGTGTTTAGTTCCCAAGCATGCTTGGTACTCATTTTATCGAGCCACTTAAGAGATGAAAGGCTAAGTCAACCTCGCCCAATCCGGGCAAGAAAATTTTTAATGTGAAAATAGTCCTTTTGCTTAATTTTATCCAAATAAACAATATAAAACAAATGAAGGTACTATAGACCTGAACAAATTATCAACGGGCAAATTAAGTTACACAAAAAAAATAGATAAAAATTTAAACTTGTGTCTTTTATCTGGAAATGAAGGTGGTTAATAGTATTCACAAAGTTGTTGTTAATAGGTCAAAATCAACCAAAATGCATTAAACATTGGATTGTTGGTTTTCATTAAAGTAAAATATTTAAGATCAAAAGATAAACCACGAATAACCTTAAAACTTAAAAACACAGAAATTTTACAAGAAAAAAATTATCAAAACCTTATTTTTTCCTAGGTTCCTTCAGTTTTAGGTCTAACCTAAGATCAGTTAACAACAAAGTTATTGGCCTCGCAACATGCATATAAAACTCTTAGGTGGTTAAGATATTTTCAACTAGATTATCACAATATGAAGAATAAAATATTGAAGACCTGACTGACCCACTTAAGTGGGCTCAGAGTGTTCTTGTGCAGGAGCTTGAGTAGTTGTGAATTTTCTTTTAGCTAAAATAGAAGAAAAAACATATTAAGAGAAATGTATGTGATATATCGTATAAATATCTATAAAGTTATAATATTAACCACAAAAATCACTATAATATTCTAATATTCAGTTATTTCTTAATAACTCTCAGTTAATGTCTTGCCGATCCATCGAACAGTTCCCACGTTTCAATAGGCGTCAATACATGCTTTTCCCACAGAAATTGCAGACGCAGCAGACTGTTTTGACTTCTGATCCACTCTTCTCACAACCATTAAAAATAGTCACTTTTTAATTAGACTTCAAGATGTAAGGTTGTGTGTGCTTTTTGGCGGAGCGAGCTACGGCTCCGGCGTCCGTCCCGTTAAATACTCGAAATAATCTCTTTACAATAAATTATCTTGGACGTCCAAGCTATCTCCTTTTATTAGAATGAACTAAATAATAATTATGCTCTCCTGTGTAGTAGATGTTATATATATTATTGAAACAAATATTTTTAAATAGATTTTCCTAAATATTTTTTAATTTAAGTCTTTTATTTGCTTACAACGTCATCGAGTCGCACCAAGTAACTGTTCCCACAGAAACTGTTTAGTCATCAAATATTTTACTGTGGCCTTAAACCTCTCTCATAATTCATGATAAACCCTGATTGGTCAATCGAAGAACAAACAATAATAATCTGTAGCTGTGACGCACTTTTCAATTAGACCTCGAGATGTAAAGTTGTGTGCTTTATGGCGTGCTGAGCTACGGCTCCGGCCTCTGTCCTTTACAAAGTCTAAATATGCTTTCTTTACAATAAATCACTCTTTGGACGTCCAATATTCTTTCATTTCTCGATTAACTAAATAATAATTATACTCTCATGTGTAGTAGATGTTATTCTACTACATGTATTATATTACACATATTTTATACAAAATGAAAAACATTGAAATGTTCAAACCCAGCAGAGAAGTGTTCGAAACAGCAATTCCTAAAAGTAATTCTGAAAAATATAGATGGCAGCACATCTTATTACTGCTACAGGGTGAATATGTCTAGTAGCTCAGATATAGATAAAATATTATAATTATGAAAAAAAAAATATTTATAATTCACGTTTCCACTTATTTATAATTGATTTAATTATTATTTCTAATATTTGATGAGTAACTATTGATTTATTATTTGTGTTCTGTAATAGCTTAACTGTGAAATCTGATTGTGCATCTAGAAATGTAACCGACTTTTGGAAAAGTATAAATATTGCAGCTAACATTTATTGTGGCTACTTTTTCGTTTTAATAAATTTAACATCTTTCTAACAATATTTAACAAGTTATAGACATTTGTAATTGGACAACTTGCATGTAACCTCATAAATAAACTTCAGTAGTATCTAAAATTAACTTTTTTCAATAAAGCAACCCCTCGTTATATCGCGCTTCCCGGGAGACAAGCAAAAAACCGTGATATAACCGAATGCGCGATATAACGAGCGACTTGATAAATAATGTATTTTGATGTATTTATGCTCTCAACAAAGTTTTTAAACTAAAGCAGAGTATGTATTTGAAAGATAAAACAAAATCAACTTAAAATAATATAACTACTCAAAAAAAAAGAAACAAAAATTTAGAAAGAACTTATTATTAATTACTATAAACATTACACATTATTGTACAGGTAATACTATACATATTCATTCATTTTCACTCATTTTCTAGTTAAACAAGAAGTTCATAAAGAACTAAAATAGCCTACTTTCCTGTTACTTAAATACTTACTGAAGTTCTAATCGGGGAAAAAAAACTAGGTTCCTAAAGTAAATATCATCAACAGCCGTTTCTACACTAGATTTATACACATTAGAAAAAAAAATTGAAACACAGCACCCAACTATAATTTAAACTTTTAAAAGCCAAAATCAACTATTTTCCTTAATATTCTTTCGCAAATTAATTAAATATTATTTATCATCTGCTCGTGATTTATTTGTAGTTCGAAGAATAATTAAATATTTATTAATAACAAAAGTAATGAAACTACTCCGAACTGCATTAAAAAATAAGAAATGTAAATTAAAACTAAGCATAATTGCATGCAAAAGTATGCCTTGCCGCTTTCTTGGTAGATAATTAATGAATAATCAAAGAATCAATTGTGCTACATTTTATGACGTCATTCCAAACTGATTCATGAAAATATTATTTTGCTTCAAATATGTTTAAATAAATAAAGTTTCTCATGCCATTGTTGATTTGGCAACAGTGATTAAATGACTCAAAATTGAATTTCAATGCTAATTCAATGGGAAATTCGCCGACAGATAGTAGATTTATGTCTGTACATCGACAAAAAGTATGAAAGTTGGGTATCTGAGGTCATAGCTTTCTAACAAATAAAGAATTTTTAAGATCCGAGGGATAGAACCGATTTTGGAAGAGGGATACGGACAGACAGACGGAAAGACAGACAGACATCATCGCATTTCAATACCTACAGTGATTTAAATGACTCAAAATTGAATTTCAATGCTAATTCAATGGGAAATTCGCCGACAGATAGTAGATTTATGTCTGTACATCGACAAAAAGTATGAAAGTTGGGTATCTGAGGTCATAGCTTTCTAACAAATAAAGAATTTTTAAGATCCGAGGGATAGAACCGATTTTGGAAGAGGGATACGGACAGACAGACGGAAAGACAGACAGACATCATCGCATTTCAATACCTACAGTGATTTAAATGACTCAAAATTGAATTTCAATGCTAATTCAATGGGAAATTCGCCAACAGATAGTAAATTTATGTCCATCCGGACGTACAGACAGGTGGACAAAAAGTATGAAAGTTGGGTATCTGAGGTCATAGCTTTCTAACAAAAAAGAATTTTTAAGATCCGATGGATAGAACCGATTTTGGAAGAGGGATACGGACAGACAGACGGAAAGACAGACAGACATCATCGCATTTCAATACCTACAGTGATTTAAATGACTCAAAATTGAATTTCAATGCTAATTCAATGGGAAATTCGCCAACAGATAGTAAATTTATGTCCATCCGGACGTACAGACAGGTGGACAAAAAGTATGAAAGTTGGGTATCTGAGGTCATAGCTTTCTAACAAAAAAAGAATTTTTAAGATCCGATGGATAGAACCGATTTTGGAAGAGGGATACGGACAGACAGACGGAAAGACAGACAGACATCATCGCATTTCAATACCTACAGTGATTTAAATGACTCAAAATTGAATTTCAATGCTAATTCAATGGGAAATTCGCCGACAGATAGTAGATTTATGTCTGTACATCGACAAAAAGTATGAAAGTTGGGTATCTGAGGTCATAGCTTTCTAACAAATAAAGAATTTTTAAGATCCGAGGGATAGAACCGATTTTGGAAGAGGGATACGGACAGACAGACGGAAAGACAGACAGACATCATCGCATTTCAATACCTACAGTGATTTAAATGACTCAAAATTGAATTTCAATGCTAATTCAATGGGAAATTCGCCAACAGATGGTAAATTTATGTCCATCCGGACGTACAGACAGGTGGACAAAAAGTATGAAAGTTGGGTATCTGAGGTCATAGCTTTCTAACAAAAAAAGAATTTTTAAGATCCGATGGATAGAACCGATTTTGGAAGAGGGATACGGACAGACAGACGGAAAGACAGACAGACATCATCGCATTTCAATACCTACAGTGATTTAAATGACTCAAAATTGAATTTCAATGCTAATTCAATGGGAAATTCGCCAACAGATAGTAAATTTATGTCCATCCAGACGTACAGACAGGTGGACAAAAAGTATGAAAGTTGGGTATCTGAGGTCATAGCTTTCTAACAAAAAAAGAATTTTTAAGATCCGATGGATAGAACCGATTTTGGAAGGGGGGTACGGACGGACAGACAGACGGACATCGACCGCATGTCAATACCTACTTTTTTATTTTTTTAATTCTTTCGAATTAAAAAAAGAAAAGTAGGCTAAAAAAAGCCATCTTTCTTTCACTGTTGATGCACCTACTCTCCCAACTCATAAGCAACTGAAATTTGGGTAGACCCTTTTTAATTTTTAGCCTACTTTTCTTTTTTTAATTCGAAAGAATTAAAAAAATGAAAAAGTAGGTATTGACATGCGGTCGATGTCCGTCTGTCCGTCCGTCCGTACCCCCTTCCAAAATCGGTTCTAATCATCGGATCTTAAAAATTCTTTTTTGTTAGAAAGCTATAACCTCAGATACCCAACTTTCATACTTTTTGTCCGTCTGTCTGTACGTCCGGACGGACATAAATCTACTATCTGTCGGCGAATTTCCCATTGAATTAGCATTGAAATTCAATTTTGAGTCATTTAAATCACTGTAGGTATTGAAATGCGGTTGATGTCCAACTGTATGTCTGTCCATCTGTCTGTCTGTTCGTATGTCTGTCTGTTCGTATGTCTGTCTGTTCGTATGTCTGTCCGCCTGTCTGTCCGTTTGTCTGTCTGTACCCCCTTCCAAAATCGGTTCTAATCATCGGATCTTAAAAATTCTTTTTTTGTTAGAAAGCTATGACCTCAGATACCCAACTTTCATACTTTTTGTCCATCTGTCTGTACGTACGGACGGACATAAATCTACTATATGTCGGCGAATTTCCCATTGAATTAGCATTGAAATTCAATTTTGAGTCATTTAAATCACTGTAGGTATTGAAATGCGGTTGATGTCCAACTGTATGTCTGTCCATCTGTCTGTCTGTTCGTATGTCTGTCTGTTCGTATGTCTGTCCGTCTGTCTGTCCGCCTGTCTGTCCGTTTGTCTGTCTGTCTGTACCCCCTTCCAAAATCGGTTCTAATCATCGGATCTTAAAAATTCTTTTTTTGTTAGAAAGCTATAACCTCAGATACCCAACTTTCATACTTTTTGTCCGTCTGTCTGTACGTCCGGACGGACATAAATCTACTATCTGTCGGCGAATTTCCCATTGAATTAGCATTGAAATTCAATTTTGAGTCATTTAAATCACTGTAGGTATTGAAATGCGGTTGATGTCCAACTGTATGTCTGTCCATCTGTCTGTCTGTTCGTATGTCTGTCTGTTCGTATGTCTGTCCGTCTGTCTGTCCGCCTGTCTGTCCGTTTGTCTGTCTGTCTGTACCCCCTTCCAAAATCGGTTCTAATCATCGGATCTTAAAAATTCTTTTTTTGTTAGAAAGGTATGACCTCAGATACCCAACTTTCATACTTTTTGTCCATCCATCTGTACGTACGGACGGACATAAATCTACTATATGTCGGCGAATTTCCCATTGAATTAGCATTGAAATTCAATTCTGAGTAATTTAAATCACTGTAGGTATTGAAATGCGGTTGATGTCCAACTGTCTGTCCATCTGTCTGTCTGTTCGTATGTCTGTCTGTTCGTATGTCTGTCTGTTCGTATGTCTGTTCGTCTGTCTGTCCGCTGTCTGTCCGTTTGTCTGTCCGTTTGTCTGTCTGTCTGTACCTCCTTCCAAAATCGGTTCTAATCATCGGATCTTAAAAATTCTTTTTTTGTTCGAAAGCTATGACCTCAGATACCCAACTTTCATACTTTTTGTCCGTCTGTCTGTACGTCCGGACGGACATAAATCTACTATCTGTCTGCGAATTTACCATTGAATTAGCATTGAAATTCAATTTTGAGTCATTTAAGTCACTGTAGGTATTGAAATGCGGTTGATGTCCATCTGTCTGTCTGTTCGTATGTCTGTCTGTCTTCCGTCTGTCTGTCCGTCCGTCTGTCTGTCTGTCCGTACCCCCCCCCCTTCCAAAATCGGTTCTATCCATCAGATCTTAAAAATTCTTTTTTGTTAGAAAGCTATGACCTCAGATACCCAACTTTCATACTTTTTGTCCGTCTGTCTGTACGTCCGGACGGACATAAATCTACTATCTGTCGGCGAATTTCCCATTGAATTAGCATTGAAATTCAAATTTGAGTCATTTAAATCACTGTAGGTATTGAAATGCGGTTGATGTCCATCTGTCTGTCTGTTCTTATGTCTGTCTGTCTTTCCGTCTGTCTGTCTGTCCGTACCCCCTTCCAAAATCGGTTCTATCCATCGGATCTTGAAAATTCTTTTTTTGTTAGAAAGCTATGACCTCAGATACCAACTTTCATACTTTTTGTCCGTCTGTCTATCTGTACGTCCGGACGGACATAAATCTACTATCTGTCGGCGAATTTCCCATTGAATTAGCATTGAAATTCAATTTTGAGTCATTTAAATCACTGTTGCCAAATCAACAATGGCATGAGAAACTTTATTTATTTAAACATATTTGAAGCAAAATAATATTTTCATGAATCAGTTTGGAATGACGTCATAAAATGTAGCACAATTTGATTCTTTGATTATTCATTAATTATCTAACAAGAAAGCGGCAAGGCATACTTTTGCATGCAATTATGCTAAGTTTTAATTTACATTTCTTATTTTTTAATGCAGTTTATAGTTTCATTACTTTTGTTATTAATAAATATTTAATTATTCCTCGAACTACAAATAAATCGCGAGCAGACGATAAATAATGTTTAATTGATTTGCGAAATAATAATAAGGAAAATAGTTGATTTTGGCTTTTAGAAGTTTAAATTATTAGCTGGATGCTGTGTTTCGATTTTTTTTTCTAATATGTATAAATCTAGTGTAGAAACGGCTGTTGGTGATATTTACTGTTAGAAACCTAGTTGTTTTCCTATAACAATTCCAGTAAGTATTTAAGTAACAGGAAAGTAGGCTATTTTAGTTCTTTAAGAACTTCTTGTTTCTATTGCATTCAGTTTAACTTAAACTTATACATAAACCTACTTTCTTAGCAACCGTTTAAAAGTAAGAACTATTTGAAGCTTCCAAATTGAATAAAGTCTAGAGTTTTATTGTGTGCTACCGAAAATAGCCTAGCCTAGCCTATCTTACCATGTGTCTCATGTCGATTCTAAGGAAAGTAAGCATTGAAAAAAAATGGTTGGAAAATTGGGAGACATGATACAAGGCGCGATATATCTGAATGCGCAATGTAACGAGGAGCGATATCGCGAGGGGTTACTGTATAAACTTTTGAATAAAAGTTCTGTGAATGATAAGCTCCAGCAACTTCGGCTTGACAGTTCCAACTAGGATAGAGGCGTTATTTATCCATTAATAACAGTGGCCTCGGTAATTTATTAAAAGAAAGATAGTGCTTTTTGTATCATAGTTCCATTTGATATACAACAAACAAGTTGTTGTAAAAAATATTTCAACTACAGAAATAAAATATAAAAACAGGCAATAACTTAATTAACAATTTATTTCCTTGTTTTTGTCTTACAATTTTATGTTACGTACACTTATTTTGTTGCAAAAAGGAACTGCATTTTAATTCCAGGAGTTTTAGAAAGGGTATACGAGAATATTATCTTTGTTTGTTAAAACAATTTGTATTTGATAAATATTTCCATTCAATATATAATAAATTAAGCCAATGAACAGCTATATGCACTTACATTTTTAGGTATTTTAGAACTAAACAAATAAACCTGTCTAAAGTTCTAAAAATGTTTCAGTTTTTAACCGAATCTAAAAAATTTGAAACATAAACAGGGCAATAAAAGAAATAAAAACAAACATTAAATTATTTTTGTTATTTTTATTAATTAGTTTAGTTTTAATGTTAAATGCTTCCTGAGATCTTCAGGAGACTTATTTCCATTGAGATTTTTCTTATTAAAAAATACTGAACTTTTAAAAACCAAATTGGAAACAACTAACAAACTATAACTGATCTTGCGTTTAAAAAACAAAAAAGAAACATGAATTATAAAATAGTGTCGCATGTAATATCTCGAATAAGTTTAAATAATAAAAATATATAATTTAAGAATTAACAAACAATAAAGACTATCTCAAAAGTAATCAGGAAACTTTATATAATTATCTGGCATGTTTAATCTTAAACCCCACATAACCAATTTAAAATAAACAATATTATTTCAATTTAAAAAAATATATAACTTACGAACAACAAGTTTCACATCCTCTAATCTAGAAATATTCTTCGCCAGCAGATAGAACATAACAGGAGTGGCGCCAATCGTTAGGGCAGTTAGTACATTGGCAAACCCGATTTTTTTCTCAAATTCAATGGCACAGTTGTTTTCGGTCCATAATTGCCGAGAAATGTTCATCTAAAAATATTAATAAATGTTAGTGTTAAGATACATTTTTTTTTGTTCTTAATAAGTAGAAGTGTATATTATTTAACTAGATCTATTAATAACTAGCTGTTATACCCCACGTTGCACGGGTAGAGGTGGAAAAATAATTTAACAGTCAATTTAACTATTTTTTTTTCTTTCATTTTAGTTACATAAGATATGAAGATTACCCAGTAATTTTCCATTTAATTACCCAACTTGGATATAGTAATGATTAATATTAATTTCAAAAATACCTTTGATAAGAAGCGCAAATTAAAAAGAATACATATTTAAGTAAAAAATAATCAGTAAGAATTAAAAAGGGAAAAAAGCTAAATCTTAAAAGGGTCTCAAACATTTATTTAACGCAATTCAAGGAAGTTCTCCAATAAATTAAGTAACTTTTTTTTGGACACTTTGTAGATATAAATACAATATAAGCAGTACAAAATGGCAGAAAAAAACGCGTTTAGGACAAAGATTGGTATAATCTGTTCTTCCTAAGTAGTTAAAATTTAAATCTCACTTTAAACTTATCACTCTTGGTCTGCGTGCAGAAAATAAAATATTCTTAATGAAAGTGAATTACATGATCTAATTGTTTAGATGTTATAAAGCTACTCAAGCAAACAGCAAACGATTTGCATTTTTTATATTTATTTGTTTTTTTAACTGTGATAAAGATACTAAAGCAAACGATTTTTATTTTTAATATTAAATATTTTCTAACTGCTAAAAAGCTAGCAAACGATTTTTGTTTTAGATGTTTATTTCTAATTTTTTAGCTGTAATTAAACTAAATATACTTAAAAATCGTTTTAAACAAATGTGTAAAATAAAACTAAATAAACAATCCGTGAAAACGTGCTGTTTAAGGAGCAATAAACGTTTAAGTTCTTCAATGCATTGAATGGGAAACATAAAACGTTCGAAAACGATAAAAGGAATGGTCTGATTCGAAAAATTCTTAGCCTATGTTTGTTCCGGAGACGAGATGAATTTTTGTGCCAAATTTCGTGACGATCTGTTGCGTGGTTCTTTAGATCTTGTGTCTTAAACAAACAAACAAACACACAAACAAAAGTTGCCTTTTATGTATATAGATAAAACCTTTTAGCTCATTTGGCACGTTTTGGGAAAAAAATTGGCGAGAAAATAGATATAGCTACAAACACACCCATTATACAGCTCTAACACAATGACCTTCGAACAACCAACCGGCTTATAAATTATTTATAAAAAAAAAGGCCCATTCGGCGAGTTTTAGTTAATAATTTGGCGAGTTTGGCAACGTATTTGGCGAAAAAATAAAGACATAAAACCCTAATATGCAGCTCTAGTGCGACGGCCTTTATTAACCATCATAGTTCAGTAATAGCTTAACGATAAATTTATTGCTTAAATATGCATACATGCAGTCAACAGAAAAATCAATGAAAAAATCATCAAATAAACCCACAATAAAATCCGGGAATGGAGACTGCCGGAATTACGTCACTTGAAACATGTCAATTATTTTTCAAATAATGAATTTAGTTTCTGAAGTTAATGGCAACAGAATAAAATAAACATTTTCAATTTTAATTACTTTTGTTAAAATTTTTTAATTTTTTAGGATGGATCAGGAAAGAAAAAAATATGGATTTGAGCCAAAATGGTGGTAGTTTTTTCGAAAAAACGTTTGAAACGAAGAAGAATGGCTGATTCGAAAAAATTTTAGCCTATGTTTGTTCGGAGATGAATGAATTTTTTTGCCAAAATTTTTGACAAACCTTGGTGGGTTTTTAGAAATTGGGTCTTATACAAAAAAAAACAAACGGGGGTTGCCTTTTTTGTATATAGATTTAAATATTTTGGGCCCCACTTATTTCCGGATTTTTTTTTCGTAGAAGTTTGAA
>JAFNEN010002407.1:0-36492 GCA_019343175.1 Oedothorax gibbosus
AGTTTTTTTAAAAAAGTAATTATTTTTCCCGTACGTTACAACGTTTTTTACAAAGATCCCAATAGAGGAAGGCTGTGGGTTGCCAATTTTAAAATGCAATTTTTTTTAAAATTAAATAACTGAAGGTAACAGAGTTTTTCCTTAGCCGTAACTTTCCAATCCCTGATTATAAGAAAGCAAAAAATATTCCGAATACTTTTATTAAACAAATTAGTAATAAGTAGATATAGTAGACTAGCAATTTATTCTAATGTTTTAGGTTTAAAAACTCAAATTACTTGTATCTTTCTAATTTTGCATAAATAGAATAAAAAACTGTCATGTTAAAGAAAATTCTGGTTAGAGAAAAAATAAATTAATTGAAGAGCTTAGTGGAAGAACGTGCTAAGTGACATTTCGAAAAATTTAGATTTTGTGCCAATGACCATATTACTATTTTCTTTAACGACAACAAGTTTCCAATTTTCATAAACTTTAATTTTAGCATATTTTTTTATGGTTTTGCGAGTACCGTTTTCAACAGATCTGAGTGCAAACTAAAAACTTAAAGCTCATTTTCTCGTTTTCATTTTTTTGTCACTTAGCACGTTCTTCCACTAAGATCTTCAATTAATCAAATGGTTTGTAATTATTAACATTTTAATCTACAAATTATATAACAATGCATTTCCACACACTGTTGATTTAAATACAGTAATGAAAGTAGGAAATTATACAATGAAAACCCCTTTTTAGGAGAAACAGTTATATGAATTGTGATATAAATAATACTTTAAGGGACCCAAAGAAATTTTTGAGCTTTGTAGGTCTATAGTACAAAGATAACAGACATTTGAGGCAATTCTAAAAAATTTAACATTAAAAAACAAAAATTCTGCTTTAAATTTACCCCATGACAGTTATTCAGTACAATAGACACTTAAAACAACTAAATAACAATTTTACAAAGTACATTAAAAAACTTTGGCACGATGCAAGTAAATTTCCCCTTTTTTTTTTAGTATTGAAAAATGCAAAACAGTTATTTGCTTATGGTAATTAAATATTTCACTTTTTAGCATGATACAAATAGTAATTCAATTTTTGCGTAACAAAAAAGTAAGTAAACAATATTTAAATGCAACATTGCTGATGATAAATTATGATGGTTGCAGTTACTTTCAAAATCATGAGTTACTTTAAAAAACATCTCTAAGGGGGGAATGAGAGCGGTTTTCCCAAAAACCGAAGTGTCTGTGTTAATCCAATAGGAAAAAAAATAATTTTCGAAGCCACATTTCTTTCACTGTATTGAATATTTTTATATGATAAATTGGTAGCTGGCTTACAGGGTTCTATAACCCCACTCTTTGAAAAAATTTTGAATATTTTTTCAATTTTCAATAAATAAATTTACAACAAATTTTTTTTAAAAACCAATTTCAAAAGTGGGATTGAAAAACCCTGTAAGCCAGTTACTTATAATTAATAAAAAACTGTTTGAAAAAATACTCAATACAGCTGGAGTGATGTGTTAGAATTTTTTTTTCTATTGGATTACACATCCACTTGGGTTTTGGGAGCCCCGCTCCCCAGACATACAATAGTACAGATGAGTATATATGGATGCACCAAAAAAAAAAATGAAAAAAAATTGATGAAGTTCTACTTCAGTACATCTCCCTTGACAAAACTTGATTCCAAAGACTTGACTCCCATTACTTTTTCAGAAGAGGGTTTTTTCTTTTTCAGAATTCCTACCTGAAAATAAAAGAAATTTTTGCTTTTAACGAGGTTTCAGGTTGATATTTTATAATCGAATATTTTTTTTATTCAACAAATGGAATATAGTTAAACTCCATTTTATAATAAATATTTGGCTATGACAAAAAAGTTCATATCGTCTTTTTTTGACCCTCTGCACCACTAGTAGTGGAATTTTAGCAGAGTTCATACACTCTAGAAGCAATTAAGACCTAATAGTAAACTAGAAAAAAAAATCCCAAAAGAGTTTTTTTCAGTTTAATATTACAAAATGAAAGATTTTGCCAGTTTGAACAATCAGGCTACTAATAATTATATAATCGAAGTATGTATCGGACATTAAGAATTAAACTTTTTTCAGGCTTGTGTCGTTTCAGAGCAGATGTACTTAAATCTTCTAGGAGCTGTGTTTCTGTATTAAAATACTTTGTACCGTTAATTACCTAATATGAACTATAAAGTAATGAAAGTATTGGGAGGGGTCGAAAATCTAAAATTGGATTGTTTTTCGACAAGTTGTGGAGGGTGGTGTTGGACCTAACGTGATCCGTTATAAGGAAGCCAAATAAAAGGGGTGCAAAAAAACTATAAATAATACATCGGCTAACTAGCACCATATCACAGGCAATCATACACAACATTTTCCATAAAAGGGCCCCCAAAGTTTGTTGTACCTATAGAATAACTATTCCTAGATCAGGCCCTGCCTAGGGATGACATAAACCTAGCCAAGGGGCCCCATTAAGGTAGACATACACAGAGGGACAGGAGATGTGAACATTCGTTAAATACACCACACATCCTTTAAGACTTTACCAAAGCATTTCCCCTTTGGGCAGTGTTTGGTTAAACATCACGTGGGCACACAAAACCAATCACTAACAAGTGAAGCTGCTTTCGGGAACGTCTAGGAGGACGAGTGGCAATATTTGGCGACGGTTCACATGTAATGTCCCTGGTTCTGTCCCAATGTGTATGCCTATCTTAAAGCGTTAAAGGGTGATGTATAAAAACAAATTTATTTAGCACAGCAAGGCATTCAAGGTTGGCAAAAACGGACAGAGCACCTAGTACGGGTGGCGCAAATAAAAGTGGCCCCGGCGTAGAGATAGGAATGCATTGAGATGCTTGGCGAGAAAAACTGTTGAAGCTACCTGAAAGCCTTTTAGTCGAAATAAAAGATTATTCAAACGTCACTTGGCAAACCTGTTTTTGCATTGGTTGGATTGGATTAGCATCACATTAGAGCTACTCCTGGACTGTTGGCGAGTTGGATCTTAGTGTGTATGTGTGAGTGGCGGCTGTGTGAATTGATCAATGCACACAGCAAAAATGATACTCATAGTACAGCAGAGTGTGTTCATTGTCGAAAATTTTTTAAAACAAATTCATGGATAAAAAGTGGCCAGTTTTTTGTTTTGGCATTTTTACACCCCTAAATTCTTTAACAGAGTGCTATGCAACGATTAGTTACGAAATGGCGCCAGACAGGGTCTGTTTGAACAAGGGCCAAAAACATTCGAACACCAGATTTTGAGTCTTGCAATCAATTTAGAAAGTTTTTTATTAACAAAAAAAAAGGTCACATTCTCTAGAATAAATAATCACCAGTGGGTACTTTTTTGGCACAGCCGTACAATCCTTCAGTTTACATTGATTCCAAATAGCTTGTCATATCATAGCATAGATGCCAGCAAATAAAATTTGCCAAGTGTTTCTTGGTCTTAATATTGAAGCGATCAATGGCTTCACTTAGGCAAACCTGTTTTGCATTGGGATTGGTTTTTTACTTGTCAACAATTCTATCTTCTTCCCATCTCGATCACAGGGCCACTTTTATTTGCGCCACCCCGAAAAATGTTTAAAAAGTGTGATATATTTCTAGTTTTTGGATAACTCTCTAAGCTATTCCATTTAAGGGGAAAAGACCCTCTCGCTTGTCAAGCGAACAAAACTTTCTAGTCAAAGGTTAAAGGCCAAGTGCGTCTGGGTTTGAATCCTGGATAAGGCATAGAGATTTGTGTTGCCCCGAGTACATGTGGAAAAAAATGCTTGTTAGATCTGTGGGTCCTTAAGTCCAAAGGGGGTCTAGCGCAGTTACCATGGGGGCAGGTTGTTCGGTGGAAAATGCTACCCCCCCCCCCCCCCCCCTCCAGCGATGCGCCTAAAATTTAGGTGGAGCCTTCTCGGAGCAGAAGTCAGACTTCCACCCTCACGGTTTTCAAAGCCTTGTGCCAACGTAAGCTACCGCATCCCTCCTGCCTTTTAGGCTATCCCAGGAGGCACACAACAACAAACTAACAAAATTACCCACCAAAGGTTTAGTTTTATTTTCAGATTGAGTCACTGCATTGGCTACTTCTAGTGCTGGCGTTTCTATTGCTGGTGTTTCTATAGCTGGGGATTCTATTGCTTTTTCTTTAACCTGTTTCACTCGTTCGCTGGGATTTTCCACTTCCAGTGCGTCAGTGGTTTCCATCGGCTCAGTTGTGCCGTCTTTTTTTTCTGCTATTGTTTCAGTTTTGCCCCCAAACAGCTTTTTTTAATTTCTCTTTATATTGCTGGACAAGTTTCTGAAAAATTATTCAAAAAATTTATTAGGAATTGCCTTATATTACACGGGCTGGTCATAGAGTCAAGCACTTGAAAATTTCTCTTTTTTAAATAGTGCTAAAGGGCTCTAAACTTTATTTTATGAATTAGCAATTTTAATGAGTAGCAGTTTTAAATTTTTAAATTTCTTTAATGTTATGTTGTCCTCAGTAGAAAAGTAAGTTAATGTCTAATTATCTGAGGAGGAAGAATGCCAAAGATTGATGACGATCTCAGTTAAAAACTCGTACTCAAATATTTATCTTTTGTTAAGATTAATAACTGTTGTATGGCAACACTTTTCCGTTTTTACTGTTTTAAAATTTTTGATTGTCGATTCACTAATAAAAATGCCTTTTCTCAACTATGTTTTGCTTTTCTTCAAGTCTGATTAAGTTAATGCCTTGAGAGGTTGAACATTTTAGATATTTATTTGAAACTTCACATAAGGGGTCGTCCCTTAATCATGCGATGCGATTTTGACGATTTTTTTTACCCCTCGGCGAAATTTCATGATATTCGGGATCTTTTTCAGGCTACATGGATTGAGCGTATTTTTCAAAATGTCGCCAATGCCTTGAATGATGCAAGCTTCTTATTCTTAAATAAGTATCAACATAAATTAAATTGTGATATTTTCCAAATATTTATAATAAAAAATAAGTACTCTAACTTGCATTTTAAATAGTAAAAAAAGTGAATTAAAACAAACCAATTATTTTTGCAAAAAAAAAAAAAAAAAAAACTAGCTAATTTTTTAGTGAACAAATAATGAAAATTAAAGAATCATAATGATTATATTTTATCCAAATTTTTTATATAATTAGATAGTTTTGTAACTGCAGTTCATAATAGAAAACACATAAATAAGGGATACTAATACACTTTAACCCCTGGATATGAGAGCTTACTTGGCAAGCAAACATATTTCACCTAACTAAATGCCTTGATGTTTATTGGGGTAACAAAAACATTATGAACTAAAGCTTCTATCAGATTCATGGTTATTTTTATTGGTTAAGTCTAATACATGTTATCTACATGTGAATATAACAATTCTGAACTAAAGCTTTGATCAGATTCATTGCTTTGGTTATTTGATTGATTTTTTCCCTTGTATAGGGGCCCATAGCAAGATACCACAATTTGGGGAAAATTTCAAATAACCAATAAAAAAAGGAGTGGGAAAAGGTAAAATTTCTGCAATTTTTTTTCATCACAAATTAGGGAGTGAAAAAAATTCTGTAAGTTAATCAAGTAGCATTGTGGAAGAATTTTTTTACCTTGTTTGGTTGATTCCTTTTCCAAGGAACAGGTTTTCCTTCGACCTTCGCTTTATGGTATTTGCCAAGCATATGCTAAAATAAAATTAAAAATCAAATATTTACAAACTCAAATGTTTTGTTTTAAATCCATTAGAAAATTTGTATATAGAGCTTTCTCCTTTTAGCATGCATTGGGAAAATTTTATGGTAACATGAAAGTTAACCCTTAAATTTAAAAAAGCATATTTTTTGGGACAAAAACTTACAAAGGAATGCATTTGAATATAGCGGGGAATTCATGGGGCTTTTGCCCTGACAAACGCCACAAATGCCACAAAGGCAACAAAACTTGGGGACTTGGCAGAGTCAGCCCCATGTTTTCCCTCGTTTTGGCGCCCTTGGCGGTCCCCAAAAATTTTTTTTCCCTTTTTGGGGCTTTTGATGTCTTTAGTGAGGAAAAAAGCCATAGGGGTTTTTTTCAAAGAACATTTAAGGGATTTGGTCAACGATTAGAATGGAATCATCATTACTAAACCCACAGGGAAAGGGTTTTTAAAAGTTGCTGCCGATATGATCCCAAAATACTTGCCACCCCCCTTAAGCTCTGCTTAATACATTTTTTTTTTTCAAAAAAAAGGATAGGGGTAAGAGTGCTCATTAAATTTTAAATTTTTTTTCAAATATAAAGTTTTTTTTAGTTTAGAAAAACTACAATTTTAATGCTTAACAATAAAAAATAAATAAAAGTTTTTTTTTTAAGATTTGTTTTTCTTTTTAAAAATTTTAACACAAATTAGAAAGCCCCCTTAACCCTTTCAGCCCCCAGTGATGTAATTTGGCATCATTTTTTTTTGGATCAAAAATTTAAAAAAAATAATGGGGGTGATATCTTGGGGTTTAAAAAAAATATTTTCTAAATAGAAAAAAATTTGAAAAAATCCCCATGAGGGTGTTTTTTGATTAAATGGAAATGGGCGATCAGAAAAAAAATTCAAAATTTTTTTTAATGAAAAATTTGGGGTTTTGGGACTAAAAGGGGGTTTAAAAAAAAAAAAAAAAAAAAAAAAAAAAAAAAAAATTAAAAAACTAAAAAAAAAACTTTCACAAACGCAAAAAATGAACCACACCGGTTGATGTTGAGCTTCTGATTTGAGGGTGATATCACATATGGCACAAGTAAACACATTTTAAAAATCCCAATGGCGGTTTGGGAGGACCGCATTTTTCCCAAAACCCTTCTTTCCAGTGGGCAATACAAAAAGGGGGGAAGTTTTCCCCTTTGGTACTTTTTTTTTTCTAAACAAAAAAAAGGGAAAAAACATTTTCAGTTTGTTTGGAATTTGTAGAAAAATTCCTGTTTGAAATTTACGGGTTGCCCATGAGCACCCTGCATTTCTGCAGAACTTCCCATCCAGGGGGGCAATACAAAAAAGGGGGGCCCATTTTTCCCCTTTTGGGCCCTTTTTTATTTTTCTAAACAATAAAAACAAAAAACCATTTTGATTGCAGTTGTAGCAAAATTCCTTTTTGTAAGCAGGATGCCCGCAGGGACGTCCGAAGCGGGGGGCGAAGGGGGCGTTTCCCCCCCCCAATTTTTTTAAAAAAAATGGTCAGCACTGTCAAATAATAGATCATTGTGGATTTGTTAAAATTTCAACCCCTAAAAGTCTAAAGCTCTCCAAAAAACCTTAAAGGGTCAAAAAAGTTTTTAGTTTAAAAAATTGTGCAATCTTTTATATCAAATTTTTGGGCCCAAGGAAAACAATATCGTCCACATAAAAAAAAGCAAAAAAAACATCATAAAAAAATATAAACGCAATTTGCCACTCCAATTTGTAAAAAATAAAAAGCCTTTATTATACTTTATGTATTTCTGAAAACCTTTTCTTCCCGGACGGGGTGTAACCCATAAAGGCTTTTTTTTTAATTTTAAAAAACCCAAAACCCGGGGTTTATTCGGACCCCGAAACCTTGTGGTTGCTGTATATAGTGTTTCATTTTTAAAGTTAGCATACAGGTGGGCCACATTTTATATCAACGTTGACAATGCCCCCATTTTATTTGCATAAAAAAAATAGAAAAAAACACTTTCCTGATAAGCGGAAATTAACCACAGGACTAAAACATCGTGGTAAGGGAAACCCCCTTTATCGGGGAAAACCCTGAGTACTAAACGGCCTTATAACGGGCAAAATTTTCCCTGTTGTGTATTTTAAAGTATGGGACCCACCAAAACCCCCAATGACTTTTGTGTAGGTGGTCTTGAAACAAGTTCCCAGACGTTACGATTTAAATTACTTGATTTTTCAGTCGGGCTTTATCCCAAAAAATTGGCTTCGGGGGTCCTAAATGGGCAGAAAAAAAACATTTTGGGTTTACTTTTCGGGGTAATGTGCAAAAAGGGTTCGATTTTTTCAAAATTTTACTTTTCCCAAAAAAAAGTTTTTATTTCCCCCAAAAATAAAAAAAGTTTTTTTTTTAAAAGGGAAATTTTGGTTTAAATTAAAATAGTTTCAAAAATCTTTAGGGACCTTAATCTAACTTTGGGGGAAACCCTTAAACCCCCTATAAAAATGTCAGTACGACTTTTACCCACGCCTTGAAAATGTTTGGGCCGAGCCCAAATTTGACATTTTTAGGGGGGTTTTCCCCTTACTTTTACGGGGAAAAAACAGGGTCTTTTGGTTTGGGAATTTTTTTGGGGATCTGTTTAAAATTTCGTTTTCAGAAAGAAAGACCCAAAACAGAGTCAGTTTTATAAGTATTTTCAAATTTTTCCCCGTGAAGGGTCCAGTCCACCCCCCACTGCTTTAAATTTTTTTCACACTAAAAGTAATTTATAGATTCGAAAATTTTTACGTTCATCGGGGGGCCAGCCCTATACCCACGGTTCTTTGGGTAACCAACCATATCCCCTTTTTTTCTCAGGTTATTTTACCCCTTAAACTGTTTGGGAAAACCTAAATAAACGGGGGGTTCCCGAAATTTTTTTTATATGCTTTACAGAAGGTTTACGCCCTCCATAAAGTTAAAAAGGGTTTTAGATTCCTGCCCAGAATGGCGATAGGGTTTCCCAACACGTAGTAAAAACAAAACAAAGCTTCACCCCAAAAAATTTGGTTTCCCAACCCACTATCTTTTAAAACTGTTTTAATGGATCCATTGGGGTTATAGTTTTTAACGCTAAAGAAACCCCAAATTTTGGGTTCCCGGGTGTAAATGTTGGTTCTTTTCGATTTTGTTTCCCCTGGTCTTCTAAAAAAGTTCTCAAAACTCTTTTGAACAAAACCCTTAAACCATTTTTCAGTCCTTCAGCTACAATTTTGCTATTTAAAAACCTTTCGGCTTTTTTCCCAGAAATTTTGAAAAGCAAAAAAAACACATCGCTTTTCTTTTTTAAAAAGGAAAAAACCAGTCACCTTAGGGGAAATTTCATCATTTATAGTAAAAAAATAACGATAACCTCCAAGGCCCTTGATGACCCAAAGGTCCCCCCAAAGGTCCATGTGCAGAAGTTGTGGGGTTTAGTTGTTTCGATTTTATTTAAAGGGTTTTAAAAGACTTCCGCCCGAGTTTTAGCAAAATTTTTCGGGTTTTCACAATTTAAAATTTTGATTTTTTAAATTGGTAAACCATAACGGGCACCGTTTTTATTTGGTCTAAAACATAGATTTTGTTTTTAAACAGGGACACAGCTTGCGATGCCGGGTTTTTTTAAATCATTCGAATTTGGTAGTTGGAACATTTACATTAGAACATTTACTTTTAAAAAATTTTATATAGGATTTTTTACTGGTTTTAAAACCATTACAAAAAGGTTTTAAATAATATAAACCATGTTTCTTAAGTGCTTTAAAATATTTCCCCTTCCTTCCTTGTTATAAAATTTATTTTTTTATTTTTACAAAAAAAAGTTGTTTTGGGCTTTATCAATGATAAGCTGTATAAGATTTTGCTTAGGACGGGGGGAGTACAAGACGTTATTAAAATGCCCAATTCAAAATCCCCCTTCTTTCTGAACTCCAATCGGCAGTTCCTTTTTTTACTTGGCAGGAAAAGGGCCGGTAGGGCCCTACAGTCAGCGGTTTGTTCCACAAAAGGTTCCTAATAATCTTCTAGGAGGTTTTTTTAAACGCCCAGGTGTAAAATTTTGCGCTGTGTCGAAGACCCCACAAACCCTTTTGTCCGCTTGACCCTCAGTGAGAAGAGCGTGGTGACGTAGGGGTTTTGTTTGAGGAGGTTGTCCCTTTTGGTTTTAAAAATGAAGGGGTTCTTCGTCCTTTAAAATGTGGTTGCGACCTTTTGGTTTTGGGACTTACGCCCCGTGGATGAGGGTTCGTCGGTTTTTTGTCACAGGTTGATAGTCCAAAAATTATTCGATGAGGGAAAAATTGCTTCGGGTTTACTTGAAGGAGAATAAACGTAGTACGCAGAAAAAGACTGACCCTTTTGGGCCCCTGTTTAAACCCTATTTTCTGGGCCCAAGGAGCTCTTCTAGTATTTTGTCAAAAGTAAACCCCTTGAATCCCCCAAACCCGGTTAGATCGCCTGGAAAGGCGGAAATTTATTTGGGGTAGATCCCGAATCAGTTGAAAAACCCCTGATCCCAGTCGGGAATAGACTTGGAGATCCCCTGCAATTCGTCTGCGATCTTCTTAATCTTGGCATAAAAACCAAAACTTCTTTACCGGGGGGTACCCTTTCCCCCCTTTTAAAATAGTCGTCTGTAAAACCAAATCCCCTTTTGCTCTGGGAATCTGGTCAAAAATGTTCGGCAATTTTTCTTCCTTTGCGTGGCGGGGTCTCAACCCCAGATATGAGGTTGCGGTAGTCGTGGGAAATACTAAAAGTATATCGAAACCTTAAGCTTTTTTCCCGTCTGATAGAAAAGCCCTTTAAATTTTCTTTGTTTTTCCACGAAGATCTTTTATCTTTCGGCAGGATTTGGACTTTTCGTCAGGTTCTACTTCTTGGGATATTTTTTTTCCCCGGGAAGTAATTCTCCAACAGTTTTCCTTCCCCTAAGAAGAACCCTGATGTTTTTCCTTCCAGACGCCGTAGTTGCTGGCATCAAATTTTTCGATCTGCGGGGCCCTTCCATGATAAAAGTAGGATTGAAACTGCCTGGCCCCCCGTTCTTTAAATTTTAGGTTTTTAAAAACTTAAAACTTACGTGCGACTTTTTCCGAGATCGGTTTTGACAAAAGCCCGTTTTTGGGATGGGCCCAAAACCCAATGTTACGGATTTTTAAAAAATTTGAGCAGGGGAAAGCATTATAGTGGCGTAAAAATTTTCAAAATTTTTAAAAAATTTTAAAATTTTATTTAAATAACAAAAAATCCCCGGGTTTAACAGGATTTTTGTTTAACCAAAAAAAAAGGGACAGACAAAAACAGGGGACTGCGTGGCAGTAAAGGAAAATTTGCTTACGAAATAGTCTAAAGAAAAAAAACCCCCCCAAAAAAGGGGTTTACCGGCGGTTAACCTCCACTAATTATAGTCACAAAGAAGTGATAAAAAGAAGAAGGAGGGGGTTTGAAAAACGGCGTTTATATACTGAAAAAATTTTGCATAAGTTGGGCCCAAGGGCCCCCTTTAAAAGGCGGGACAAAATTTTACAAAATATTAAAGAAAAAAACCAAGTTGGAATTATTTAAAAATATATTATTTAAAGTTACATAAGCAACTTAAAAAACCCCTTTAGTTTAAATTTAACAATTCAAAAAAAAAAATAGAGAGAACAGCCAATATGTTTGTGAGAAGAAATTAACAAAAACCCAAACCCAAAAAAACTAAAATGCCCTTGAATAAAAACGAGGGGATTTGGTTTTTTTTAAAAATTCCCGGAATTTTCCCGTGGCAATTTTTTAAGTAGTTTGTCTAAGTTTCGATTTGGCAAAACAAAAACGGGGAAAAAGTAAGTCCATTTTTAACAAAACTATTTTTTTTTTTTCCTTTAAACCTTTTATTGAAAAATTTTTAAAAATTTTTTTGTCATTTTTTTGGAAAATGAAGTGTGAATTTTTTTGTAAATGTGACAAAAAACCCCCCGGGCACAACGCAAAGCCGAATAAAAAAACTTCGCCCCCCAAACCTTAAAGTTTTGGGCCCAAATTTTTTTAAAACTTTTTGTCATTTTTTTTAAAATCCCAAACCCTGTAAAATTTATTTAGTAAAAATCTTACACAGATCAAAATTCAGAAACAACGCAAATCCCCCACTCACAAAACTCCGGGACATCCCAAAAAAGGCCTTGGGGCAAATTTAAGAAATTTTTTGTCTTTTTAATTTTAATCCCAAAAAACAGGGAAATTTTTTTTTAGCGAAAGGGTTTTACACAGATTAAAATCGGGCCACAACGCAAATGCCCACTTTTCAAAATCCTGACATACCTTTAATTTTTTATTCGGAAAATTTTTAGAAATGTTTGTCATTTATATTTTAATTACCGCATTTGGTGATTTATTTAAAGAAATGTTTATACCGAGATTAAAATGGGGGTCGCAACGCAAATCCCGACTCACAAAACTGAAAAACCCAATACAGTCACACACACTTCGGCAAATTTTATAAACATTTTTCATCTTAATCCCAAAAAATGTCCCAAATTTTTTTAGTGAAAGGTGTACACAGATCAAAATCCAGAAACAACGCAAATGCCGACTCACAAAAATCCGGGACTTTACCATAAAGTAAATTTAGAAAATTTAAGAAATGTTTGTCTTTTTTTTTGTAATTTTTAAAATTTACCCGAAAACCCCGGGGGGTTTGAAAATTTATTAGGGGGGGGGAAATGGGGGGCACACCGTTTTAAAACCCCGGACAAAAAGAAAATAAAGACTCTAGCAAATCCTGAAAAAACCCCTAAAAGTCATTGGGAAAATTTTTAGAAAGGGCTGGCAGCTGGCATTTATTTAAAATTTTAATAAAAATTTAGAAAGACTTAATAAAAAAATGTAGACAGTATAGCAAAAAAAAGTTTTTTGATATTTTTTATTAATGTTCAAAATTTGGTTTTTAATTTAATTTTTAAATTTTACTTTTCTTACTGTTAGATGGCCCCATTTATTTTATTTTTTTCATAGAGGATATGAAGTGGCGGATTGAGGGGGGGGGGGGGGGGGGATAAAAATAAAAGGGGTTTAAAATCAAAGCTGGTGAGTTTTTGGTTTTTGGGGTTTAAATTTAAATTTTTGCTTATCTCAATCCACTTTTTTTAATAATAAGGTTTTTTGAGGGCTTGATCTGGAATTCGGTGCTCTCTTTTTTATTTGACCGAAGTTTCATTTTTGTGGTTGGGGAAACCGACTAAAATGCAAAAAGTCAATTACTTCGTTTAAATTTGTGACAAAAACGGTAAAATTAGAACCCCGCTACGTTGAACAAAAAACCTATTTTTGATTTAATTTTAAATTTTTTTTAAATCAAATTGAAGACAACATATACTCTTAAAAAAAAGGGTTTCACGTTTTCCAGGTTTACTCGCACTTTCACAAAAAGAAAAATTTTTATTAAACTTTGAAATTATAGTATAAATGAATATCATTAATGAAAATATTATATAAAATTAAAATTTTTAATTTTTAATCATAACAGATTTTATAGGGGATATTCATTAAAAGTTTATCAAAAGTACCAATTTGGAGATCTGGGAAAAAATTTTTTCTAATATCCATTTAAATTTTTGAATCTAATAATGTAGGGTAACGTTACTTATAAATTTTTTTTATAAGTATTAAAAAAGGGGCTAGAAAAAATTAAAAAAAATTTAAAAAAATTTAGAACAAAGGGGTTTTTTTAAAAAAAACCATTAATGATTGATTAAAAATGAATTTGGGGTTTGGAGGGTAGCTTTTTCATAGGCATCCGAAATAGTAAAAAAAAAATAGCAGCCTTGTCAAAAGATAGAAATTAAAATCTATCCGGAAACACGCCCAAAAAACTTACACCACCAGGCAAAAAACAAGGGCACGCTTTTTCCAAAAATTTTGGGGGGGCCCCCCTTTTCCCCTTTTTTTTTTTCCCTTCCCCAAAACTTGAAAGAAGCATCTTCGTTTTTTCTACAAAGGGGACCCCCCGGACCCCCCAAAAAAATAAGGCTTCGAAAAAGAAAAATTGTCCCCACTCGAAGTTGATAGGATATATCAAAAGACCCTTTTCCAAACCCCATTGGGATTGTGGGGGTTTTGGGTTTTCCCAAAAAAACAAAAGGTTTTCTAGAAAAAGCGGGCACTTAAAGTTACCGTAGAAATTTTTCTTTTCTGAGGAAAAAAAATCCCCAAAGTATCATGAGCTTCCCACGAAATTTTCTATTGATTGTTTCCCAAAAGGGGGAAAATAAAAAGTTTTTTTTGGAAACCCCTAGATCGTTTGATGAGGCTTTTGAGAAACCCTTTTTTTTTGTCGGAACCCCTTTCATCTCAGATTTTTTTTGGATAAGTTTACGCAGGGCGGGCCCAAATGTGTTTTTAGTAATAAAAAATAGTGATGACCACACATGGGAAAAAGGGTCGGGTCACATAAGGGAGCGAAAAATGGGTCCAAATTTTGGGTTTTTAAAAATGTCGCTCTCATTTTGTCTTTCAAATTTTAAACTTTCAAAAGGCTACTTGCGGAGGTTTCGTGATCTCGAGAAATCTTTCATGTACTTTTTTTTTTGTTTTTTAAACTACTTTTTTTAAAGGGGGAGTTTTAGGGACAAGACGTATCGGTGTCCACTGTTTTTGTTTTTTTTCGTCGATGCGATGTGCTTTGTTTTGAATTTTCATTATTCAAAAAAATCAAATCCACTTTGCTGCCTTTTTTTTTGACATGTCTTCTAAAAAATAAAAATTTAAACTAAAAGAAAATCAAATACTCTTGATTTAACTTTACGGGAATGTTTCGGTAACAAAAAAAAATTTTAAAAAGACAATCGGGGAAAATAATGCTTCTTAAAAAAGCAAAAAACGAGAAAAAAATTTGATTGTTCTTTGAAAATTTGGAAGAAATTTTTTTTTTTTATTTATTATATAATTACTTATCATTAAAGTTCATTTTAGGGTGTTTTAAAAATATTTTTTTTTAATATCATTTACAAAAAAAGAATCTAAAGAAAAAAAAAATATAATTTTTAATTATACAAGAAAAAAAAAAAATGTTTTTTTTTAAAATTAATGGGCTTGTTTAAAAAGGATCGGCAATAGTTTAAAGGGTTTTTGTTTGTTTTTTTTTTGTTTTAAACAGTATTGCCACCGTTTTGGGGAAAAAAAACACAAAAAAATCCTTTTTAATTTAAAATTCAAAACTTCCCATAAAAATACAGCAAAGCTTTTCCCTTTTTTTTTAAAGCAAAAAAAAAATTTCCAAAATGCATATTTTTTTACGATATTTTTTTGTAATTTTAGAATAATTCTAAAAAATTCAAAACTTTACAAAAAAAATCTAAAAAACTAGCTGCATTTTGGAATTTTTTTTGTGACTTTAAAAAAACGTGAAACGCTTTGTAGTTTTTTATGGAATTTTTTTGTTTTTAAAATTAAATTTTTTTTTTTTTTCGTAGTTTTTCTCCAAAATGTGGCAAATGTTCAAAAACTCAAAAAAAGCATGCAAAAAAAAACCGGGGATAGCTTTGCCAGATCCTCCTAAAAAAGCCATTGCGTGTCAAAACTTTTCCTAATTTCTGAAGAAATTAATTTTTTTTTTTTTTTGTACAATCCGTAGATTTTCCCCCTTTTTTACTTTTTAAAAAGAAAAAAATATAATTTTTTTTTTATTTAATTTATAAAAATCACCAATTTTAAATTTTTCAGTAAAAAGAAAATGTTTTTTTTTTAAATAAAAATTTTCATTGTTTTAATTAAAATTTAAAAAAAAGGTAAATAAATAACTTAATTAATAATTGATTAAAAAAGTTTTTTTGAAATGAAGAAGCATGTAAAATGTATTTTCACCAAAAACAAAAAAAGTTTTTTTGAACTTGCTGTTAAGTAATTTTTTTAAAAAAATTAATTTAATAAAAAATAGTTAAGATTTTAAATTTTTAAAATTTTTAATTAAAAAATAATTAAAATTTTTAAAAAAATTTTTTTAAAAAAAATTTAAATTTTTTTAAAAGTTTTTAAAATAATTAATAATTTTTAAAATTTTAATTAAAAGAAATTAAAATTTTAAAATTTTAAAATTAAAAAAAATTAATAATTCAAAAAATTTAAATTTAAAAATAAAAATAATGTCTAATTACAAAAAATTAAATTAAAATAATTAAATTTTTAAATTTTGCAAATTATAAAAAAAATTATTTATATTTTATTCGGCAAAATTGTCTAAAAAGCCCCCCCTCGATTTTTGTTGCGCGGCCCGGGTGTCCTAAAAAATTGTCCATGCAAATTTTTACCTACATACCCCCGTGATTTCTACCTTTGGGCTTCGAAAAGATGGGGCTCTTCCACCCCTACCCCCATTTCCAACCCTTTAAAGGTAGAATTGCACTGGCTGTTCTTTCCCTTACTCCGGCTTTCTGCGACAGCATGGGAAAAATTCATTTTGTTTGGTGTGTGCCTTTTTTGCATTTTGTCAAAGTATGACATCATCTGCTCCTTTAGGTAGTTCAACTAAATTGCACTTTAAAGAAGACTTGAGGTACGTCGAGAAAAGGGGTCGGCCCGTGTGTAAAAAGGAAAGGACCGGTTGGAAAAAAAACCCTTTTTAAAAAAAAGGTTTTTTTTTTTTTTTTTAAAACCGGTTTTTTTTTTTGGTTTAAACCCGGTTTTTTTTTAAAATTTTTTGGATTTTTAAAAAGCTTTTGTATTTTCAACTGTAATGAGTTTTATAAAAATTTAAAATTTATTTTAAGGGTTTCTTTTCTAATGGTCCCCCTAATTTTTTTTTAAAAATTTTATTTTTTTAAAAAAACTATGTTTTTTGGGGGGGAAAATTACCAATTATTTAAATTTTACATAGTCTTAAACATTCAGGGTTTTTTATCCCAAATTTTTTCCATTTTTTGCCTGACCAAAAAGGAAAAAAGAACTCAAAGGAGCGTTTTTGCTTTAAGTAGAATTGTTCAACTTTAAAAAAAATTTACTTTTACTTTGGATCATAAAAGCCGAAAAAGTGCGGGGTTTATTGCCTTTTACGTTTTCCTTTTGTTGTTTTTCAAATGGAAGTTACAAAAAAAACTAATTAACTTTGTTTCTTATTTTAAATTCAAAAATGTTTTTAAAAAATTCTGAAAAAAAAACCATTTTTGGTTTTTTTGAAAAAAAAAACCATTTGGTTTAAACCATGCCAACACTGGAAATGGACAGTCGATTGACAACTTGGCACAGTGATAGTTTTTCTTAGAATGCAATTTTCCAACGAGTTTTGCAAGATTTTGAGCTTCAATTTTCTGAGTTTCGAAAAAATATCTTTTAAAAAAGGGGTGGAGTGTCGTGGATAACAGGAGTTTACTGTAGTTTAAATCTAATTCACTGACATACATTAGTTTAAATAAGTTGAGCCACCATTATTTAAGGTTAAAATTATCAGAGTAATAAAACACATGGGAGACAATAAAAAAGGCACTTTACTTGATCCATTTGGCTTGGGTTTATCACTTCTTTCACCAGGAACGGCATCAGATGTATTTGTTTCTTCGGCATTACTTTTTCCTTTAGGATTTTCTTCTCTTCCTCCTCTTTTGCCAATTGAGCCACTTTTGCTTTATGTTTAAGACCTAGGAGGCAAAGAAATAAATACAGTGACAAACTCTACAACCAACCCACCTCCATTAAACGGCCACCTCGACTTACGACCAATTTTTCAAGGCACCGAATTTCCTCTCTATGTGTACAATGTTAAAAGCCACTCTGGGAGAGACCAGCTATCATTCCCCAAACGACCAGTTTCAAAATCCCATTTTATGAAAAATTATCTTTTTCCAAGACATATAAATTTTTTATAAATTTAGAAAAAGAGGTGGTTTGCGAAAAATAAAAAAAAAGTAAACAGTCAGAAATTTCTTCTTACTTGAAAAAGTTTTAATTAGTACATAACTAGGTTGTTGAAAAAAAAAGTTAGTGTAAATTTTTTACATGTGTACTACAGTTTGTTCAAAAGTAAGTATAATTGAAGAGCTGAGTGGAAGAAACGTGCTAAGTGACATTTTTGAAAAAATTGAGATTTTTGTGTCAATGATCATGTTATTACCTGCTTTAAACATAACAGCTTTCAATATTTTAGAAAACATTCGATTTCGTATATTTTTCGCATACGAAGTTGGTAGGTGCACGCGTTTTCGTCACTTTTTTCAATGGAAGAACGTGCTAAGGAGCCTTGGCATGTTCTTCCACCGAAATCGCCTGATTCCTGAACGATCGTTTAGTGGAAGAACGTGCTAAGTGACACGTTTGCGGAAATTTTTCAGACTTTCACTTGCATTAATAGCAAAACAAATGGTTCTTTTGTGGTTTTAATCAAAAGAATTCAACAAAATGTAATTTATATTTCCTAATTAACTTTATATATTAAATATAATCAATGAATAAAATTTATAATGCGTAAAAACTGGGTTTTGAGTGCATTTAGCAAAATAGGAAAAAAATGCATTTTGATTTAAATTTAAACGGAGTTAAAGGTTTTTTAAAATTTTATAAAATATCTACTTTGAATGTCGTCTGATTTTTATTGTAATAAACAAAATATAGATAATTCGCAGCGAACAGATGGTATAATTAAAAACAAAGTTGCACCTGCTCTAGGGAGATCGCAGTTGGCGGTTAAAACAACATTGCACCAAACATTCAAAGCATCTTGTTTGTTTAAAAAAATGAATTATGGGTACAAAAAACGTTTAAAGCCATTTTACGTTTGATCTCTAAAGCTATCGAACGCATTTTTGTGCAATGTCCTAAACTCCTAAAATTATTAAAATGGAATTAAAGCAAGCGGAAAGCTGAATTTTTGCTTGAAAGTGTGAATTGCAGCTTATACGGTAAGTACAAATTTAATCAAGAGTTTGCTTTGTTATGTAAAACTAAAATATTTTTATAATAATTGATGTTAAAATAAAGTAACAAAGTATAAAACGTTATAAGTTCTTAATATTTATTAAATATCGATGACTTTAAAAAAAGTACTATACATCACGATTGTAAAAATAAATTGTTTAAACGATCATGTTCTACTGTTGTAGAAATGCTGTAAATTAAAGTAGCTTTCTAAAATTGATTAAACCCTTAATTGAAAAGGAGAAAAAAAAACGTAAATAACCTTAGGATCTATATCTTGCCATACAACTTATTTTTACTTTTTTTTAATATCAAAGTTTGTTTTTAAATTCACAATTATTCTTATCTAAATACTATTTAAACATGTATTTTTGGAAAAACTTACATCTTGCATTATTACCTTTTTTAAATCTTTTAAATTTAATATTTATTTATTCACATGCATTTATGTTTTCTTGTACTATCTTTTTGTATACTTTTATTAAGTTGATTTGTCTTATTATTCTTCAAAGTATTAGTTTATAATTTCAGTGATAATGGGTATTTTTTTAAAAAATATTTTCAATTAAAAACTTACTCATCTAACATTAAGCAAGAAGTTCTAAAATAACTTATATAACTTTCTTTTAACTTAAATACTCAAAGAAATCCTTATAGTAGGGACAGACGGAGGAACAAAAAGCATAATATAGGTGACTGATTGATATCTTAAAAAAAACCTAGGGATGAGTAACACTATGTATCAATACGCTCATTTAAAAGTTATATATACCTTTATAAAGTATTTTCAATAACTGTCAAACCTAAAAAGTTCTATGGCAGCTACTCCTTGCATATGCACAATATTGTAGAAAACTTTATTTTGAGGTCCGACAAATACAGGGAACACGTGTATCAAATTTGAAGTCTGTATCTATTTCGTTATTCAGTAATACCTTTAAAACCCAAAAAAGTTTATAGCAGCCTCTACTTGCGCATGCGCAATTTTCTCTAAAACCCTATTATGACGTCCAACAGGAACTAGGAACCCGTGTAATAAATTTGAAGTCCGTAGCTCTTTTATTTCGAACAGTAAAGAAGTTTCAGACAGACAGACGGATCAATGAAAAAAACCAATTTTTTAGAATGAGCACCCTCCAAAACGTGTAGAAAGCACAAAATCTTAATTTGGAATATTGACCCCCATTGCAATAGTTTTATTACCTTATATTTTATATTAGGTGATTGAAAGTAATAACTTTAAAAATTGGACGGGTACAAAGGAAGTTGGGGGGGGGGGGGGATAGTAGGATGTACGGACAGAAACAAAATAGCAGACGTACAGGCAGCTGGCCAAACACTATACATTGTAGTCATCTAATTTTTTACTTTCGAACCAAAAAAAGAATTTTCAAAATCAGGTACTTTTGGATCGGAAATTGAAAGGGATATGGACGGACAGACAAAATGATGGACGGACAGGCAAACGATTAAAAAGTATAAAAGAGATCTGTGAAGTCCTATCTTCCAAACAGAAAAAGAATTTTGAAAATCGGAAGGTTAGTACAGAAATTTTGAAACGTTTATGGATCAAATTTACCTAAAAAATGTCACTTAGCACGTTCTTCCACTAAGCGACTGGCCAAAATCTGAAGCACTTTCGGAGGAAGAAACGTGCCAAAGTGCATGAGTGTCAAGCGCGTTTTGTAAATGACGCGTTATGACGTAAATTACGGCTAAGCCAAAAGCCACCAAGCATTTTGAAGAACCAAACTAAAATATCATGCAAAAAACTGTGATTTTGTGAATGACAGAAAAGTTGTCAAACTAAAAACTTTGAAGCTCATTATCTCGTTTTCACCTTTTTGTCACTTAGCACGTTCTTCCACTAAGCTCTTCAATTTTGTAGATGTGTATTTGCGAATTAATAAATAAATGTAATGATAAATAGATTTTTGTGCAATTTTTTAATGGTTAATAATACTTTGTAAAATGATTTCAACTTTCTAGATAATTCACTTTGTGTACTCTAGGAGCGACCAACTTCCATTTACGACCAAATTTTTTTAAAGGGGAAAAGGGGGAATGGTCGCTCTTAGAGGTTTTACTGGGTATACAACTTAAAGGGAGTCGAAGGTTCTATCTCGCCCATGTACATTTTACTAACTTTAGGAACATTTTTTTTCAGGAACAATACAAGATATCATTATGATTTTTTTAATAGTTTGTTCCTTACATATAGCTCCTTAATTAAACTGAGGATATTTCACAGTACAAAAAAATACTTTTACAGTGATTTTTTAAAAATATGTATTTAAAAAATCCAATTTGAAGTTATATAACTTTTTTTAGCAGAGATATTTAAAATTCCTCGGTTTAAATCAAAGATCTATAAATGGGGAAGAATAATAAAACAAAACATATCGATATCTTTTATAGTTCCTGAGAAAATGTCCCTAACTGTGTGAAAAACCTTATATTTCAGGAAACGCAAAAAAAAATATTAAGATATAGGTAAGAACTGATATACAGAGTTTCTGAAAAATGCTTATAAATAGAAAACTACAAAACTGAAATCGATAATCTTGGTCTTAAATTAAAGAGATAAATTTGCAGATTAAATAAAAATAAAAGAAAAACAAATAATCAAGATTTTTGACCAAAACACCTATCCGACTCCCCTTAAGGGGGCGTCCATTAATTCCGTGATGCGTTTCGGGGGGAGGCAAGCCGAATATCACAATTTTGAGCTGCAAAAAAATCCACATAAAATTACAAGAAAATATAGTTAAATTCCAGTAAAATACGTGTATCAACTTCGATTTGGCAAAATCTTTCATGATAGTATTTATTGTGGCGTTCCAAAACCATATATCAAAATCTTGGAGCTTTAAAAAAACTATTTAAAATTCACCTAAAAAGAAAATTAAAAAATACGAAATTTGAAAAATCTCACGCAAGGTTTGTTTGACATTTGTGAGTTTTCAATTGAGTGTTTTATAGAAGTAATTTAAATACAGTCGAACCCCGTTAATGCAAACTCGAAGGGAGCACCGAAACATTTCGTGTTAACTGAATTTTCTGTTAACCGTCAGGAATTTTTTTTACATTAAACCCGAGAATAGTTTTAAAAAAATAACATATAAAAATTACCCAAATTTTATAATGAAATACATGTATACAATTAGTAATTCAATTAATAAAGTTCATTTGGAGTTGTACATACTATAGAAAAATTAGGAAAGTTTTTAAGGAACACCAATTAAGAACAGAAATTGAATTTAAACGAAAGAATCATGGGAGACCTAGTGATTTTCTCAGAAGTAGAAGACAATTTATTCTTATAATGTTCATTTGCCGCTTTTTATAATGTTTTGTTTGATTTGTTCTTCGAATTACTAAGAAAAAAGTCAAAGTTAGAATTTTTTGTTCGTGTTAAGCAGGATTTTGCCGAAAGCGATTTCGCATTAAGACTAAAAGTTTTTTTTAACATTAGCTCAAAGCTGTATGGGCCGGGGAAATACTTTCAGTTCATCTTAAGCGAAATTTTGTGTTAGGCGAGTTCGCGTTAAACGGGGTTCGACTGTACATTCTGATATATATTACCACCCAAAATGAGTTTGTAATTGGAATGAACTGTTAGCCACAGTACCACAGATGTCACAGCGAAACAGGGATCCAATTGTTACAATATCTTTTTCTTTCACTGAAAGAAAACCCGTTTGTCCGAATTATTACACACAAATTACACTACTTTTACAAACAATTTACACTACATATACAAACAAGTTACACTGTGGCAGTATTTTTGCGTGTTTTGAGTATCCACCCCCTTCAGAGTAGTTGAATGGCCGTTATACACGGGACAACTCGGATGCCCAGGAGCGCACAGCAATTTCTACTGATGACACACCTTCGACATTCCGTACTGGGAGATCACGAAAGTGTTGTTGGCGGTATATTGCGTAAAATGAAGAAACACTACCACAACATACAGCTTCGTTTAGTTTGAATTATCGTCGAGCTACACGAGGGCTTTTGGGCAACGGACGTCGTATTTTAGAACCACAGTCAAGTGACGAGCCGACACCTGAGTAGGCACCCAACGCAACCGTTAAGGACAACATCGTACGCACCCTTAGGACTTGAAGGATATTTAACGTGCACTCCCCCACACGGGGATTATTCGTCGGACATTTTTAGCTGCACAGGCCGTTTATAGGTCGGCAGTTTTTTTGCGATCCCCGGGCCCCCGAACCTGGGACTTCCCCATGCTAGGCAAATGCCGAACCGACTGGGCTCCCCAGCTCCAACATATAGCTTCAATTTTATACTTTTTTTTATTGAGACTAAAATTCATTCACACATAGTTTAATCAGAAACCCTATCAACAATTCATCAAAGACTCTAAAAAACTGCTCGCCCGCAGCCACAAAAACCACCAGGGAGAACACGCGTTGTCTGCTACGTCAACACCCAGCTGCCGGCTCCAACCTTCGTTCCCCAAAACGTTGCCACTTCCGAAGACTAAAAATCAACTTGGGTTTTTTAATTTGAACAAGGGCCACCTGATAAAGCCTCGCGGAAGGACAACGCATGAGGACAGCAACGTCACATCTATGATTACAAACAAGTTATATATAGTTCTCCGCCACTTTTTAGCATCTCAAATATATTGATTGTGGAAGAGTCCACTTTGAAAACAGGTAGAGAACTTAGAAAAGGCAGGATGCCAATCCATGGTGTTTGTCCAGAAGAGAGGACTGTTGTGTTAGTTTGGCTGAAAGTAATGTATCACACTAAAACTAAAACGTGTCATTGGTGATAGATAGAAGGTTATAGTTTTACTATTGAAGCCGTCACGATTGCACATGCATTTCTTTACTATCTTGACTTGATCATCAATCGAATTGCATGTGTCGTACGTACTATTTAACACATTTGGTATACCCGGGGTATGCTATAGTTAAAATAGCTTGCAATAATATTAACCTGATGCAAGTTCGACTGCCCTTCATTTGAGAAACTTTTTTCTAAACTTTAAAAAAATACGCACCTACAAAAGTAATCGCCAAACATAGTAACTCTGGCTATAACCAAAATCTTCCTTACCCCCTTTTTAATAGTTTGGACTCATCTAAAACACAGGTCGTAGGTATCGAGAAGTGATAGGAGGACTATACTATTACAAACAAATAACACTTTTACAATAAAAACGTTTTCATCGGCATTATTACATACAAATTACCCGTTTCCATTAGAAAAATTAATGGTGATATTTTTAATCTATTTTTGTGCCATGGAGCTAATGCAAATTTTACTAAATACAACATTTGCAGAAATATTGCTTTTAAAAATATGAAATTTTTTAGAATACAAGAGGCAATACGTTTGGGATTAAATAATAAAATGTGATTGCAAATCGGTATGTAAATTGCTATAAATTTAAAAAAAATCTTTGAAAAAAACATTTTCAAACAAGTTTTTACATGTATAGTAGATTAGGGTTGAAGACACCCTTAAACAATAATTTATAAATACATGCCTTTTCATAGGGATGCACCGAATACCAAATTAAACCGAATACCGAATAAAGAAATTCGGCCGAATACCGAATAACGAAAATTCGGCATACCTAAACCAATTTTATTTTTTTTCGAATCTAAGTAAGTTGTATTTATTATTCATCGATTTCAATTAAACAAAACATATGAGTACACAATCACCACAATAATTTTAATACAATATAGCTAATAAATTTTTTAATTGAAGCAACACAGAATAAAGTAGTACTAGTTTGTTATTAAAACAAGCCTTTTAGAAATGTAAAATTTGTAAAATCACAACACGAAAATATGAAAACAAAAACTGAAGTAGGTGGATCCGGTGTTTGAATGAAAATCAGAAAAAAAAATAAAAACCATGGCTTACAATATTATTATACAATTAATTTTTTTTTTATCTTTTAGTGAAAAAATTACAATTTGTGATATATATAGTAATTATTGTTGTTTTTTTTTTTAAGCCCACTCATTGTAACTGTTAACTTAAAGAAACATGTTTATTTAATATAACTTGAGTAAAGCTTGATTTAATATTATAAATAACTAAAACTTAAGAATTTGAGTATTATAAAAGAAAACAAGTCCAGTTTGGGAATTTTTCGACGTTTTATAAGATGATGAAGAAATTCGGAATTTTTTAAATTTCACTATTTGGCTGACTATTGCCAAATAGTTAAGCTATTCGGCCAAACCGAATATTTGGCTAAAGTGGCCGAATACCCGAATAGTAACCGAATATTCGGTGCTCCCTACTTTTCACAGTCCAATTTTTACAATTGAATTTCAATGAAACTATTTCTCCGGGTTAAAAATTTAATATTTTAAAAAGCAATATTTCAGCACAATGCTGTTTCGACAAACTTTAGCATTAGAACAGGGCAAAAAAACACTAGAAATCACATTTGTTCCTTTAAAGGTAAATTAAAAACAAAAATATTCTTGTAGTTCCAATGTTCCAAGTTTAATTTTAACAAAGTTAAACAAAATATGGTAGATTCAAAATTACAATTACAACCTTACATGCCACAGGGCACAAAGGGGCTAAGTTGCAAAAAAAAAATTAAATTAAAAGCAAATAAAATTACCTACAATTATAACCCATACCTTCTTCAGACTTAATGAAACTATTCAAAGAAACTTTTCAAATTATAAACGGACATACCAAATAGTAAAAATATACTTGCAATGAATTATTGGATTTTCCAAATAACAAATATGGAAAGAGCACACATTCATTATTTTCTTTAGGTATATTTGAAATTTTTATCAAAATCTTGTAACACTGTATGTTTGAACAATTTTATTGTTATCATATTTTCTAGATACTATCCCCTAATATCTTTATGCTTGCTTTTTTAAATTTTTTAAAAATTGAATTTTAACTTTTTTTTAACAAATTAAGTTTTAAAAAAAATATTATAATTTATTCAAAAGTTATGATTCCAAATTTTTCCCCCTAAAATTTTTTTGTTAAGGAAATTTAGATGAACCTATAACTCAGACTCTAAATTTTAACAACACATGCACTTAAATGTTTTAGAAAAAAAAAATTTCAAATGTTGCCAAACAGGGTTTAAGAAAAAAAGCTGATTTTTTCGGAACTAAAATTCTAGAGATGATGGCTACATCTTAAATAATGCAAACGAGCAATGTTGCATTTATTAATTTTATACGTCATTTAGTTTTTTATTATGATACTTTTTCATTAAAAATATATATTAAAATTTACCCAATTATTTTTAAAAAAAATTGATTTCTTATTTTTACTTTTATTACTTGTTATAGAAAAAAAATAAACAAAATGTAGAGCATATTTTATTACAGAAATTTAATTATAAAAAAAAAAGTTTTTTAAAAAGGGTTGTCTACGATTCCCGAATGCGAAAGCTTGAATATCAGCGAATTAAAAAAAAATCCTAAATAAGTGAAAACCACTAAATTGCAAATACGAAATATTTAAATCGTGAAACTGAAAAAAGGTGTAATCTTAAAAAATGGGGAAAATTTGAAGACCCCGAATCGAAATCTTTTCACATCACATAACCTTAAGGTGACCCAAGTATTAAATCCAGCCTAATGGCGAAACCCAAAAAAAAAAGTATGCTCAAAAATAAACAAATCTGAAATTAGTAAATCCCTCACAAAAAAATTAAAATATATAATAATAAAATTTAAAGGATAAAAATTAATAAAATCATCCAATTGCTAAGCCTTGAACAAAAATCGTTACAAAAGGTTCTTCGAAATCTTAAGAATTTATAAAATCGCAGCAATGGCAAAATTTACCGCCGACAGTGGAAAATCAATCAATAAAGAAACTGAAAATTTGTAAATCACCCTCCTTTTGCAAAATAAAGTAAATCAAAAAACCCTCGTAATAAACGAATTGCAAACCTAAAAATATCTGCTTAACACAAAAAACCTAAAATTCGGTTAAAAATCCTTTTAAAAAAGCAAAACTTGCAACTTTAAAATAAACTAATGGAAAACCCCGGAAATCGAAAATTTTTAAAAATTATCAAAATTTAAATTTTTCCCTCAAGAATTTTTTTTTCCGCCATTGCTTTATCTCAAAAAATCGTTTCTGTCTTTTTTGTAACTATAGAATTTGAAAATTTAAAAATGCAAAATTTCGCAATTAAAACGCGGTAGCAATAAAATTCAATAAAAAATCGAAATAAATTTCAACGGGATGAAACATTCAATTGAAAAAATTAAATTTTCCAAGATTTTTTGGGTGAAAAAAAAAAAAAAAAATTTAAAAAAAAGTTTTTTAAATTTTTTTAAATTTTAGCAAAACAAAAAAAAAAACTTCAAAAGGGTTTTTAACACCTGGGAAACCCTAAAAAGGTTATAAAAAAACAAAAAACAGGAGTCCATTATTAATTTTAAAGTTTTTAATTATTTTTCAGTAAGAGGTTTTGGGGACACTTTAATTTAGAAAAGTCAATACACCACCCTTTGAGTACGCACCCAACTGAACCGTTAAGGGCGACTTTGAGGCAGGTTGGGACTTTGAAGCATTTTTAAGTGCAGTCCGCTACAGGGGGTATTATTCCCCCAGACTTTTTGGCTGCACAAGCTTTTTATAGGTCGGCAGTTATTTTGAAGATCCCTGGGGCCCGAACTGGGCCCTTTCGCATGCTAGGCAACGCCTAACCGACGGGGTTCCCAGCCGTAGTCTATTATTGTCACGTACTTGGAATAGTGGCAATGTTATCAATAAATCCTTTGTAGCTTTATTTTTGCTTCCACCACTACGTTTATAACGAAAAAATGGAATTTTATAACGTTTAGTCCGTCTGTCACCCCCTTTCATAGCCCAAAAAACAAATGCTACGGACAAAAAAATGATACATCAAAAAAAATTCAGCGCATCGAAATTAAATACATGAAAATTTCAAAAAAAAATTTTCACCATCTTGGGAAATTTCATGAAGTGATATGTTGGGAAATTTGTCAAATTTTAAAGCATCAAGCATTGAAAATTTAAAGATAAAAAAGATTTTAGGGGGAAAAATTTTTGGGTTAAACAAGCTCCAAAAATTTTTCAGCAATTTTACCATTTTTATTTTTAAATCTTCATATGATTAACATTGTCAAAAATACTTTACGCAGATTTAAGTAAAAAAACAACTCAAAATAAAAATGTAACAATTAAAAACAAAAATAAAATCTAAATGTTTTTTTTAAAAATTAAAAAAAAAATTAAATTTTTTTTTAAATGTTGCAATTCAATTTTAAAAAGGGAAGATTTTGGTTTTTTAAAATCATGTTTATTTTTTGGATATTTGTTTTTGAATTAATAAAATAAGTACAATTTAGACAGTTAAAAATGTAAGTTGCACTCTCCCAAAAAAATACAGTCAAATTGAAATCACTAAAAATATTTATTTCTAAAAAAGTAATTTGAAAACAAAAATAACTCACCCTTTTAACCATGAACAAAAATTTTTAACGGGTTTTCAAAACCCTTCAAAGATTAATTTTATTAACAGATTTAAGTTGTCTAAAATCAAACCCCAAATATAAATGTTTTATAACTTATTTTGTTTTTAAAAAAAAACTTACCCATCTGCCAAGTAACATAGGTGTGATAAAAAAAAAAAATGTTATTAAAGCCCAAATAGTTAAAAATCAAAAGAAAACTTAAAAAAAACTTACATAGCTAGGCCCCCCTTTTCAGGAGTTTAAAACTAAAACCATATTCAAATTTTAATCACAAAAACATTCCTTACTATAAAAAGCAAAAAATGTGTTTGCCCCAAAATCAAAAAAAAAAGAAATTCATAAATTAAAAAAAAAAGATGAAAGGGGGAAAAAAAACAAAAATTTATGAATCACTAAAATTTTTAATTACTATAATCAAGCAAAAATGTGTTTGCCCCAAAATCAAAAAAGAAAAAATTAAAAATTTAGAACAAAAAGATGCAAGGGGAAGAAAAACAAAAAATTTGTGAATTAAATAGGGGGCAGAAAACTTATCAAAGTTCACCAAAGAGCAGCTAATTGCTGATCGATTACTTTACTATTCAAATAAAAAATCTTTTTTTTAAATTTCAAAAAAGGGGTTTAGCCCTTTAAAAAGACCTAAAATTTTTCCTTTAATTCCATAAAATCGTAGATTAAAAAAGGAAAAACCCCAAATATTCTACATATTTCAGAAAACTTGGCGATATTATACTCTAAAACGAACTTGCCCCCCACCAAGAAAGCATAAGGGTTTTTAGTTAGAAAATGTTGAAGCAATGTATGATCAATTACGGAAACAACTTTTACGCTGATATAAAAGATTTTTGTGACCAATAACCAGTTTTTGGGTAATGAATTATGATTTCAATTCAAGTATTTTTACCAACCCCCAATTACTTTTTTGATGTCTTTCTTAAATAGTAAAACAGATTGCAGAAAAAACCCCAATTTATTACCTTGCATTGAATAGACTTTAGGCTTCTTTGGTTTAATTTTTTGGGCATTTTTTGCCCTTGAAAATGCATAGCAAATGGGACTCTAGAGTAAAGTCTGGGGTTGCAAATTCACATCTCCAATCATCTAAAAAAAAATTGGTTTTTGAAGTTAAAAATCCAGATTTTTTCTTTTTAAAGAGTGATAGATGCGGTGGACCGAGTAGCAAATATAAAGACAAACTTTTTAAAGTTTTAAATTTGCAACAAAATAGTAAAACTATCAAATAGAAAAAAATAAAAGGGGTTTTTAATGTGATTTGAACAGTTTTGATTTAAAATGTGATTTACCTCTCTAACCTTACAAGTTTTTATAAAAATACTAACACTTTTTTTTAATTTTTTGGATAAATTTCAAAAACAAAAAAAAAAATCAGTATGTGCGTATTAAAAAATTTTTTTCAAATTTTTAATTAAAAAAAATTAATATTAAGCTAATTACAAATGCAAAAATAATATAAGTACAAATAAATAATAATGTGTTGAATATGATTTTAACTTGTTTTTGTATTAAATGTGATTTACGTATCTAAATTTTTAAAAAAATTTTTATAAATAAAATTTTTTTTATGGTAGGAAAAAAGTTCTCAAAATACAAAAAAAATCTTATCTGAGCCATGATAAAAAATTTTAAATTCTATTTCTACTCAAAAGACAATAAATTAAAATTAATGCAACAGTAGCATTAACTTAAAATTATGCAATAGTATGCATTAGTTAAATATTAATGCAACAAATAATAAAATATACAAAAAAAAAAAAGTCATAAAAATTTTTATAGTTGATTCACTTTATAAAAATTATAAAAATAATATTATTTATTGGCTTATATTAATTTTAAAATTAAAGTAAAAAAAAAAAAAAATAAAAACGGGGTATTGTTCATGTATAAAAAACATTTAAACCCCATCCTAATTTTATGTAATAATGGGAACTTAGGTCAAGCAGCAAAAACACAAAACAAAAATATTTAAAATATATTAAAGATAATTAAACACAAAATATTTTTCTAATTAGATAGCTTTGCATATTTTGTTCACCTTCTTAAAATGTTTTTTTTATTTTGTAGTTGGGTATAAATTCACAGTCTTAGATATAAATACGTAATTTGGAGAAAGTAATGGCTTATTTTCAAATAAATTTAATTTAAAAGGGTATTTTTTAAACAATTTATTTAAAGGTGGGAAAATTAATTTTTGTTTTAAAAAAGTTTAGACAAAAAACATTCTGGGAGATTGAGACAAAAATATTTTTAAAAGGTTTGGGGTTTTTTTTAAAAAAAAAAGTGTTAATTTTGGTTTTAATGTAAAGTGTAAATTATTAAAGACATCATAACCCAAAAAAGAAAATAACAGAAAATAAGTTTCATTAGAATTAAGGGGGTATGGGCGCGCTGGCCCGGGGGTCTCCAAAGCAAGGCATCAGTTTTAAATTTCTATGCAGAAAAAAATATCTTCTCTGCCACATTTCTCCGGCGTTTTGAATATTTTAAGCGGATTTTTTTTGTGATCATTTTTTTAATTTTTCAATAAACAATTTACCACAAATTTTCGAAGAAATTTTAAAAAAAGGGGGAAGATAGATACCTGTAAGTTATCACATTTTTTTTTAAAAAAAAAGTTTTAAAAAAAATCAATCAGCCGGAGAAATGGGGAGAGAAAAAATTTTTGTCCCTTGGATTTAAAATGAGGGGACTTTATTGGAGACCCGCGATCCAGCGGCCCCTTCCCCCCAATAGGAAAACTAAAAAAAAACTAGGGGGGAGGTCTTCAAATATTATGTAAATTTTTTTTTTGCAAGGATATACAATTGAAACAATATGGGTTTGAATTCTATTAAAAATGTTTGTGGACTTAAATTAGATCAAAAACTTACATGATGTTTTATGGTGTTTTTTCCCAACCATACTTAAGTGTTAAGTAAAAGAAGATCTTTCTTTTCAAGGTTGGCATGGTTTTTACACCCCCCCGGGACATACCATGGAAAAAAACCCCCTGGGAAAAATTTTGTTTTTCCCACCTTAATTATTGAAAAAAACAATTACTTACTAAATTTATTTAATGGGGCAATTAAAATAATTTTAATTTTGTATTTTAATAAATATTTATCATGGCTTAAAATTTTTTAAAATATACAAGTATTCTTAGTTATTTTTCATCTATGGGAAAAAATAAATAACTCTTGTTTATTATTATTTACGTTCCCATCTGAAAACATAAATAATTTTTAGAATATTGTCTGTGGTTAATTTCATTACTATATGTAGGGGGTAAATAATTGTTGATTTTTTGTTATAAATCTAAAAAAAATAACGATTTTTACTAGGGGGTTTTGGCAAACTACAATGGCTATAGTGGGGAGTTGGGGGAACAAAAAGCTGAGCTTAAAATTTGACCCCCTTACACAGAAGTAGCATAATTGAAATCACGAAAGAACACAAAAATTGGGATGAAAACAAAACAAAAAAACTGATGTTTACTTTATAAACTTTTAATTTAAAAAAGGAAATTCCTAACAAGGTTTATCAAAAAGAATGATTTTTTGTTTTTTTTTTCTGAAAGAAAGAGGTTTTCCCCAGTTTTTCCCATGGGATGGGAAATATTATTTTTTGGACGAAAAAAACCCCAACCCTGTTTTCTTTTTTAATTTATTCGATTGGTGTTTTAAATTTTTTTTGTTCTCTTTATGTTTCTTCAGACACAAGAACAAATGGAAAGTATTTTCACACATATGAAAACACTGCAAGATGTGATTTTTCAATTGATGTTATTGAAAGATTGTAAATTTCTAATGCAACAAAAAAATAAAAACTTACAAAAAAATAATAATGTTTTGTAAAAGATTTTATACTTGTTTTTTTATTAAATGTGATTAGTACTCTAAAGTTTTAAAAAATTTTTATAGAATAAAATTTTTTTTATGGTAGGATAAAAGTTCCAAAATACAAGAAAAAATTTTTCTACCATATAGAAAAATTTAAATTCATTTTTACATCAAAAAAACAATAAATTAAATATTAATGCAACGTAGCATTAAATTAAAAATTTAAAGCAATAGTATGCATTAAGTTAAAATTTTAAGCAACAAATAATAAAACTATACAAAAAAAAGTACTATCTCCCTCATCAGATGATGTATGCTGTTTGGATATCCAAGTTGGGGTTTTTGGATCTTTAAGTGTTTTGAAGTTTTCAGTGTATTAAACGTCCAAATAAAAGTTTCGGTTTAAAAAAAACAGCATCCCATTGGGAGAAAAAATGTTTCAAAAACAAGAAAAACTTTTTAACATTGAGGTCCACTTAAAATTTGGTTAGCTTTGCAAAAATTTGGTCAAGCAGAAAAATTTTGCCATTTTGTGACATTTAGGTGAAAAAAAAATGATGTTTTTACAAGACAGTGTATTTTAGATGTTTTCCAAACACAAAAATTGGTGGCACAACTTCTACGAAAGGGTGATAATTTTCAATCTTTTTTTAAATTAATTGGGATACATTAAACGCAAATTTTAAGCTAATCCCCTTTTTAATATTTTGCAAAAAAAAATTTAACCCTTTTATTGCCCCTGATTGAAATTGATCTGAAAGTTTTTCAAAAACTTTTTAAATTAATAGAAAGATGTAATTTATAAATATTTTAGAGATTTTTTTTTGGATTTTTGAATTATCTCTATTTTATGTTATTTTCTTTTCGATTCATGATTTTTTTTTCAAAAAATGTTTACACCTGCTTTACTTTTATTTCCACAACTTTTTTCAACCAAACCGTTAAAATGAAATTTTGTAAATCAAAAAGTTTTTTTTGTAAAATTTAAGGGCAAATATAGGGAAAAAACAAAAATCTTTGATCCCCGCAAATTTAAAAAATACCAAAAAAAACACATTTATTTTAAAAAATTTTAAAATAAAAAATAATTTATTGGCTTCAAAAAAAAAAGCTGAGATTTGCTATTTTATTAACCCAAAATCGAAAGTTTTAAGTTTAAATAAAGATAAATTAAATTTTAGCATTTAATTTGGGGAAATTTTTGGATACCTTGTTTCCAGGTGGGGGGGGGGTTTTTTATGGCTTTTGGGTTTCTTATTTAAACTTGCTGCAAGGTGCCCGAACTGCTGCTTTTGACTAAATTTAAAACGATATTTTTTAATTCCCAAAATTGGACAAACTTCTGCATGAAAAAACAGACTTGTAAATAGCAGCTTATACACTTGTTACTTCAATTATGTATTATGAAATCCCATAAAAAATTGTGTGGTATTTATTAAAACTTTTATTTTAACATCTTTTTACTTATAATATTGTTGTTTTTGTTTCTTTTAACTTTAAAAGTTCTTTAATAAAAAAACCCAGATTTTTTTTTTAGGGAAAAACATTTTAATGATTTTTTTGTTTTTGGAATTTAGCATTCTATTTAAAAAAAGTCGCCAAAGCTTCCCCAAAAGAGGGATTAAAAACCAATTAAAAACCCTTTTCATTATAGAAAAAATTTTGTCCTACAAACATTTTTATATTAGTAATAAACCCCCCTCAGTTTTTTTAAATTAAATAGCTGTAATTAATATTAGTAAATAGTTAAGCTAAGCATCTATTTAAAAGCTTAGTGGGAAGAATAGCTTGTGACAAAAAGGTAAAATGAGCTTTTTTAAAACTTTTAGTTTCACTTGGGGCCATTTAAAAAAAAATACTTGCAAAATGCAAAAAATATACTTAAAAATTAAAAATTTATGAAAAAAAGGGGGAAAATAATTACCATATAGGGTAGAATAACCAGGAATAACGCTTTAAACCAAGTGAATGAACAGTTCTTTACCAGTGAATGAACACAAAAATGTCCATAATAAAAAGTTTGGGTTTTAATTAAAAAAATAGATTCATTGAATTTTCATGCCAGTATTTATTTACAAGTCTTATAACAACTAAAAAAAGGGTTTTTCCAGGGAATGATTTTAATCCTTTTTTTAAATGTTTTTTCCAACGGTCATTCATTGGGGCCTGTTCACTCACTGGTCATCCCCCCTATATTTTTCATTGACCAAAAAATCAAAATTTTTTCAAAAATGCGGGTTTTTTTTCCATTAGCTCGTCGATTATAAACAACTTTCCCTAGACTGGGGGGTGGAGAAAATACCCGAACCCCCGCGGCAGCTGCCGTTGCTAAAAGGCAGATCCAACAGGGGAAAAAATTTTCTTCGGGAACCCGCTGAAAGTACTTTACAAGAGTAAAAAAACCGAAAAATCCATCGACTCATTGGCGTTTATCCCCGACGAAAAGACCTATCCGAAAATAAAGGGAAAATTAAGGGTGGCCAGTCGCCACGTGGCGAACAATTTAAAAAAAGTGGCGATTTTTTTATTTCGTCGCCAGTTAAATTTTTTTAATAGTTTTTTGTGTAAGAAGAAGAAAACGTCAGTCACAAAACCGGGCAATGCCGACCAACACCGTGGGTGTTGGATCGTCTGTTTTTTCCCCCAAAAAACTAGAAAAAAGTCCAGGGGGCCCCTTTTGATTTCACGACGGGCGGGAAAACTTGTTCGGCCAAAAAGGCCTCCCCCGATCCAATTTTCCCTTTGACTGACGTGCGGAGCGATACGATAGCCACCCCTCAAAGTTTAAATTTAGATTGTTTTTTTATACAGGATCCTTAAATTTTTCAAAATTTTGGCCATGGTTTTTGCTAGTGGCCAGCGGCCACTGTTAAAATTTTTAATTTATAGCTTTACCTAATATACGAAACTCCATATAGGGGGAAAATCTCCAAAGTTGTTCATATATGTCGCTGAGGCGTTGTTGGAACGTAACGACAGCATCAAATGCGAGAAGTTTGATGGATTTTTTTTAGACGTAGGATCCCGGTTGGGGTAGTTTGGGGGGTCCGGGTGGGAAAAATCTTGGCCTTGGGGGCTCTGGCAAGGGCCCGGGGGTTGATGCAAAGGAGGAGGGTTGGCCGGTTGCGTAAACCGTCTTTTTGGGAATTGTCGTAACCCTCGTTTGGGAAAAAAATCGATTCGACGTCCGGGTTTTGCCGAAACATCGTTGTTGGGAAAGTCCATGTTGGGCGATTAAACAAAAGTCCTGAAATTATATCAAGAAAGATACATTTAATTCTGTGAAGGTTTGAGACTTTCAACAATACAAAATAATGACTAGCAAACATTTTTTAACCGAAAAGAAGAATGTTTATTTAAAAAAAGGCAAAAGGTTTAATTTCGAAAGATCACAATAATTAACATAAAAAAAAGTACATATGATACGGTTTAAAATTAGGTGGTTCTTGACCGCCAAATGAAAAGGAAAAATTTCTAGGGAGGGAAATTTTCCCTTCCAAAAAATTTTTGTTCAGTGAAACGCATAGTAGCCCGTCTACTTACTTTTGTATCAATATGGGGGGGGGGGCATGCAATATTGACATGATACCCTCCCCATGTCATCAAACTAAAAATTTATCTTACACTCTTCCTTAATAATGCTGCCACTATAGGATGGAAAATTTTCACGTAGAGGCTGAGGAAGCAGAAGAACGTTTTGTTTTTTAAAAAAGTTCGTTACAATAGAAATGAACTAACTTTTTTTTCATTTTAGAAAAAATAAAAAAAACTTATTCGGGGGCGTAAAAGGCTACACCGCCCACTCTTTCCTTTTAGGGGTACTTTTTTTGTTAAGTTTTGTTACAAATGCATGAAAAGTCAACAAAGGCACCTTTTCCCGTGAATTTTTGAGCTTTCGACATCTCGGGAAAATTTTGTTTTCAGAATGCTGTCTTTGCTCAATTTTTTTTTGGTAACTCCAAAATTGTTTACACTTTCTTAACACATTTTCTGCCACTTTGCGATGGAAAAATTTTTATTGATAGAGGCTGATGTTAAATAGAAGAACGTTCTTTTTTTAAACCAGTTCGTCAATGGAAATGAAAATGTAAAAATTTTAGTTCGAGGTCGCAAAATTTCAAGGTTTGGGTTTAATTAACGTCGCTAACTAAATCACACGACAGAGTCGTAAACATACTGTTTAAATGTTCCCGGCCTTTTTCTAACCGAAAACCATCACTTTCACTAATTTTTTGAATTGAAGCCCAATAACCAGATTTGTTTCAGTGAAACTTTTCGACTAGAAAAACATCATTAAATTGTTTAATTCATATTTTTTTTGGTTTTTTTTGTTTGAAAAAATACAAAAAAAATAAAAAAGATATTTGCAATTTTTTTTTAGTAGATAGTTGAAAACAAACTAAACCGTCTGCGAAAGGTATATCTGGTCGCCTTCATTTAGGAAAGATTTAATTTCCCATAATTTTAAAAAGAAGTACTCCTTTTAAAAACCCAAATATTTTTCCAAACACAGCAGATCGGTTTCAAAAGTGTAAAATCTAATATTCTATGTTCTAATCCTCAATTGATCACCAAGTAACCTTTAAAATT
>JAFNEN010002408.1:0-17034 GCA_019343175.1 Oedothorax gibbosus
TTTAGTTTATGCTGTATGACATAGCAAATTTTTAATTGACACCCATGCAGTTTTTTTTTTTGTTGAGGTATTCTTTTTTATTTTTTTAGGTAAATCGGCGTGTTGTGAGAATATTTTTTTTTTTATTTTAATAAACTTTATAATTTTATTAGGCTTAAATGGGTTTTTTGACACTTACAAAATTTTTTTTGCGTAACTCGCTCCAATAATCGCAATTAGAAAATGTTCAGGGGGAAGCAAAAAAGCATCAAAATCTAACAGGAAAAAAAAACATTATTTAAAGACACTAACATTGTGACAATTTTAAAACAAAAAAACACAAATATAAAAAATTTTAAAATAGGGAAAATTTTCTTCTGATTTAATATAACATTATCCTTCCCCTCATTCTTAAGAAAGGGGTAAAAAAATGGTTCATCCGTCCCTAAAAAAATGAACAACCAAAAAAAGTCAAATTTCTGTGACGCCTTACATAAAAATGAAACAATGGTGACGGTATTTTCCTCTGTAGATTGTGCCCGCCTGTGGAGAGGGCCCCACCACGTGACTGGGGAAACCCGGGTTCAGGAGCGGTGCGCGAGATGGCGCGACGTGGTGCACTTCGGGGCCTGCCCGGGGACGTTCTGCCGTGCGGACCTCACCTTCTGCTGCGTGGCGGGCCCGGAGGCGTCCAAGGCCGTCCTTTTCAGCCACGACGGCGTCCTCGGGGGGACGGGAGAGGGCACGCAAAGCAGGCAGCCCAAAAAGTGGGGCACTTAAAAATATCTTAATTTAAAAAAAAAAAATTAAACATTGCCCTCTTTTACTGAGCGGTTTTGAAATAATATTATTTCTGCTTTGTTTTGTAGTTTAATTTTTTTTTTGGATATTAGTGTTTTTTTATATTTTTTACACAAAGAATTTTTTAACTAAACTAAAATTTTGCCCCTTGTGGTAAAACCATGTTCCTTTTTTTTTAATGAAATCCTAAAAAATCTTTGATGTAAAGGAAAAAATTTTTTATGGGATCCAACGAAGACCCAAAAACCCAAATGAAAAAGGTATGCTTTAAAAATTTTTAAAAAACAATAAACAGTTGGGTAAAAAGTTTTACCCAATTGATTAAATAGGGGGGTTTTAAAAAAAGGAATTATTTAAAGATCGCTTTTTTAAACCTAACGCGTTTTTAGGTTCTGTTGTGAGGCCCAACATTCAAACCAAGTAGGGTGGGGAAAAAAACATGCTCACGCGTTTCGAAGAAAAAACCCCATGCGAGCATGGGGGAGGAAAAAGCTTCCCCAGGCTGCATTCTAGATAGAAAGGTATAGTGGGTTCATGAAAATACATCCCCTTTTTTTTTCAGTACCTCTTTTGTCCCTTATAATTATTAGAGGAGGTCTGCTTTAACCCCTTTGGGGGGGAAAGCTAATTGACTGAAGTGAAACTTTTTTCTCTGCCCGAGATTTAAATTAAAATTTTTAATTTAAAAATTTAATTTCTTAATTTAAAAAAAAATTCATTCTGTATGAGATGGTATAATGATTCCTCAACGCTTTAATTTTAATAAAATATAATTTATTATTTTTTTAAATTATGTGTGTGCTTTGAAACTGACAAATTTATAAAATGACATAATTTTATAATATTTTTAATACAAGCTTTGCCAATTTTCCTAACAAATGAGTGCATTTATAACAATAAAAAGAACTATTAATGATCTTTACTTAAACTGTATCATACATGTTTTTTTTCTAAAATTAAAAATATTAAAGTTAATCCTATATTATTAAACTAAAGATAGTAATAACTTTAAAACATCTTAAATAACATTTATATTTAAAATTACTGAAAAAATGTGAATTTTTAAGTTTGCATTCTAAATGTGTAAGCTGATTAGACACGTCCTTGTGTAGCCTCATCAACCAAATCAACCCTTACCGCTTACATTACCGCTTTTTCAGGGATTGGAGTGACACCATTTACTTGCAACCGTTTTTAGGTAACGCCGTTAGATTTTTCAGAAAGTAACGTACTAGTTACTTTTAGCGGTAACAAAAGGAATGAAAATTTCTTTATGTTGTTCGTTATGGTCACATTGTTGATGCCAATTTGAAATTCCACTCCTAAGAAGGTGGAACGCATTCTGAAATACAAGCTTTTCTTGGGAGGGAAAAGCAAAATAGAATTGCCCTAAAGGGTGACGAATGGCTTCAGGCTAGAATTTTTAAAATAGAATGTTCTCCTTGTCTGTTTACCTCCAAGTATTCACATTATTAGCCCAGAGGCAGGCGCATTAAAAACATGTTTGTTTCGCTTTTAAAAATGAGGTTTTGTTAAATGAGCATGTCTGTCAGGGGCACGTGGAGTGACCACCCTGGACGACGCGACCTCGCAGGAATGGGGAGGCGGTGCGTTTCCAGGGGGGGCGCACCTCGAGGCCACCAATGGGATACTCCACCCGGGAGCACGCTCAGAGCGGCATGCTCTGGTGCTGGCAAGCCGGGGACCCAAAGCTATTTAAGGTAGTCCATTTGGATGAATTGTTAACAATGTCTGCTCATGCAAAAAAAAAACCTGTGTTTCCTAGCTGTATTTTCTCAAAGCTTTTTCTTTCTTTATAAATTCTTAATATAGTAAATAAAAATTTTAAGTAAATCGTACGTAAAAGTATGTATCGTAAAAGACGAGGGTACAAGCCAATGCAAATGTAATAAATGAATCAACCAAACCAAACCGGTATATTAATTGAAATTTGTCTTAGGTTTCACTGTTTTAAGACATTTGGACCTAACAAGATAAACATGTATGTCCCTCTCCCCTATTGAGATGCCTTTTTCTGCATATTTTTTTTTAAATTTGTTAAATGCTGTTTGCACTAACATTGGTCTAGATGAGCTTTACTCGTACTCAGCATGATGGATGCCTTGTTCTCACAAATGCGTTAAGGAATAAAAACTTTGTTTAAGGTTGCCTAACTTAAAAAATCATTTTATATTCCCACTTTTTAGTATTTTCAATGGTGACAATGAAGGGATACTTAACAAATGGCAGGCAGATATTAAAATCCATCTAATCAATTCAATTATCAGGTTAAACAAATTTTACCAAAACCTGTAAGAAAGTATACTAAAAAAATTATCGATTATTCTGCGCAAAATGATATATTGTTGTTGTGGTTACTGGGACAAGGTTTAACTGCCCACGGCAGTATATATCCCCACTATTAAGTTAAGCATATTAAAAAGTAATAGAACTTTAAAAAAAAAAAAAACTATTTTAAAGTTATTATTTCTTTAAAATTTAGTTTATTCCATTCTTTCTAGATCATAAATTTTGTATAATAAGGAGAAATGGGAGAAGTAAGAAGCGTTCTTTTCACATTGCTTATCTAACAACACTCATACAATGTTTAAAAAAAAAAAAAAACATTAACAAGGATTGGATTAGCGTGTTACTGTAATAGGTTACTTTTTCAGATAATTGTTAGATGTTTCAGAAAGTAACAACTTAGTTACTTCTAGTGGTAAACAAAGTAGCGAAAAATAGTAAACTTTTCGTTACCTCTCACACAGCTCTTCACTGATATTTTAGGCTTATATTTTTTTTATTTAACTTTTAACAACGTTAAATTTTTGTTCTTGACTTTTTTCGATGGCCACTATTCTTGAATCTTGGTTACCCTTCGAAAAAAATGTAAAGTGCATTAAATTTCAAGTTTTCTTATAACTTTACATTTCTAAAAGTAACGGTAATTAGTTTTTGTATTATGTAACTGTTACTTTCTAAAAGTAACTTTCCAATCCTGAATTATTAATGTGTTGTGTAGGAGTGCGCGACGTGCTTCACGCGGCCGTCCACACGGCCTCTGGTGGGGTTCCGAGCCGGCCCCGGCCGCACAGCTGGGGCTGGCGTGCAGCGCCGTGTCGGGGGGCGGTGTTGTGCGGCGTGGGCGAGTGCTGGCGCTGGCAGACAGGATGGCCGTTCAAGAGGAAGGACCTGCTCGACATCGCCGCCGTTGCAGATTCAAGGCGGCACGGTAAGGAAACTTTTTGATATAACATCAAATGCTAATTTTGGTCCCCGTTATAGAAGCTGCAGATTGGAGGATTTAAAAAAAATTCTTATTTAGTTTTCCTTTAGGGTCATTCTTTTTCTCCATTCAACCACACAAAAAATGACGCCCTATGGTCAGGGTTTTTCCCTAAAAACTAGGCTTTCTACACTTGTATATCAATATGATTTTTCAACATGTTGTCACCCTTTCATTGCTAGATGATCAATATGACGGTTACTCTCGCTGCATTTTTGGGGAACTTTTTTTTAAAATACGTATGATGGTTTAGTTTTCCTTTAGGGTTATTCTATAACAGATCAACTTAAAAAGGGAGTGCATGTAATTTTTATATTTTTTTCCCAATTGCGCATACGTTCAGCATTTTTCATATAAAAAAAACTATCAACAATAAATAAGGAGATATTATTAAATTGTATTAACTACTCTGTAATGTTTAACCATTTGATATAGTTCAATTATATAGTTTACATGCTTTATACACATATACGAAAGCGGCATCGGCATGCCACGTTTTAACAAAATCCATGACCTTGGGGTGTAGAAGCTGATTTGACATGGATTGGAGTATTCATATTTTTTATTACATTCATATTTACTTATTGTCCTAACATGTTTCAAATGGAACTTTTAATTGTGTTATGGTGAAATATTATAGTTAAGTCACATATTCTGAACTTTTATTTTACTAACAACTACAATTTATTTCTTCAAAACGTTATATTAAGCCTTATTAATATTTTCCCTAATAATCTGCATTTCGTGATGATTAGCTTTATTTGCATACTTTGTCAAATCCCTAAACTAAAAGGCTTTACAGTTTTATCTTTCCGATTTTAATATCAATTGCACCAGTGAATGATGTGATATCAAGAACCTGCTTGAAAATAAAAACCAGTTTTCCCATAAAAATTGTCAGGACACTTTTTAATTATATCCTAATAGAAAGTCTTTTGTATTCTCAAGGTGGAGGCTAAGTTCCTGCAGCCTCGCCAGTTCCTTCCCGGCCCCTCTGTGAGCATCCGCAACCAGCAGAAGCACCTGCCACCTGCACTGTCCTTGCGCAGTCGTCTCCCACCCCACCCAACGGTCTTGGCGACCGCCAAGAGATGTACAAAGCAGGCAGAAAGCCAAGGGGTAGACAGAAGGGGACAGCGTCTGCCGTCTACCTGGCAACTAAGTTCTGATGTGCACCACATACTCATGGTGGTTGTTTTCCCAATGGCAGAGTTAATACTCATTTTAAAATATATATATGATCGCTATAAACACAAAATACTTAGTTATCCAAAAGTTTTTTTCCCAACCTGTTCTACTTCGTTTTGTTTTTTTTTATCTGATTGGTTAGAAAAAAAAAACCTTTACACAAAACAAGTAACAGACGCTTTTTCTTTTATGTCGCCAAAGTGGGTTAAAAAAGGGAACATTGCCGTAGCTGAACAATTCTTTTTGGTTATTGCATGGGACAAATCTTTCTAGATTATTTACTCGACATGGAAATGACAAGTTTCCCGTTAAACCGTTATCTTCACTAAATGCTGTTGAAGGACTGATGGGAAATAAGTTTAACTATTTTTAAATTTGTTGAATTGGTTTCAACTTTTCCAAAATTTCCACAAGCTTCATTCCTGAATGATAAAGTTGTCAAAGCCATATTTTGCATTCAGTCTTATCATCCATTATAAAGTTTGTATATCACCCAGTGTTGTGTAGTATGTTAGTTTAATTGGAATCAAAATTATAGCAAAAGGATATAGTGGACTGTTTTGTGATCAAGAAAATGCGGCATTTATAAATGAACCACTGAATGAATAGGATCCAAAGCAGTAATTGCATTTTGTACCGTGTATCCTCATTGGACATAAAATTCATTAATTTGTTTTTTTATTGGAAAAACTTGTGTTATAATAAAATATTTTGACAAAATGTTTTACTCTGCAGTAAAGAAAAATTCAGGAGTCCTCAGACTATGAAAAAATTAATGAGTTTTTAATAAATAAAGATGATTTTATGAATAAAGTTGCCTTAAATAAACAGAATGCAACTTGCTATGTTTATATTACCACAATTGCAATGTTATGAAATAAATGCATACATTTATTTTCTAGCTAGCATTTGACTGTCCTCTTTGTATATTAATAATCAACTAAAGCACACTAATTTGCTCCCTCATTCCTCACTTAAAACAAATAACTTGTTTTCATTCAGTTGCAACTGTGATGCAAGTAAATACTTAGTGGTAGTATAAATTGAGTATTTACACTTGCCTTGGGTGGATATTTATACTTAATCTCTCTCTTTTTTCATTCTTACTCCTTTTTCATTTCTCGAACGTTCCCCTCATTTTGGGGCTTGGGTTGTTGTGTTGAGAGAGATAAGATAAATATTCACCCAAGGCAAGGGTAATACTCAATTTATTACTACCCCACTAAGTATTACTTGCAATAAAAAAAACAAAAATTAATGATTTAAAAACAAAGAGGAACACAGGGACAAAAATTGGGAATTACTGCTTTTGGGTCCTTTTTCCATTCCGTGGTTTTATTATTTAAATGCCGCATTTTCTTGATCACAAAACCCTCAACTAAAGCCTTTTTCTATAATTTTGATTTCAATTAAACTTTAAAATTAATACAAAACATGGGTTTATTTTAAAACTTTATAATGGTTTTGATTTAAAACGGGAAAGCAAAATTGGGTTTTGGGCAACTTTTTTTCATTCAGGGTGAAGCCCGGGGAAAAATTTTGGGGAAAAATTTAACCAATTCAACAAATTTAAAAATAGTTAAAAATTATTCTCCATTTAAGTCTTCCAAAAAGCATTTAAGAGGATAAGGTTTTTGGGAAAATTGTCATTTCCAATGTCAGAGTAAAATAACTAGAAAGATTTTTTCCCAAAGCAATACCAAAAGAATTGTTTTTACTTTCGGCAAAGTTCCCCTTTTTGAACACAAACTTTGGGGGAACAAAAAAAAAAGCGTCTGTATGACTTGTTTTGTTAAGGTTCAAACCCGATCAGATAAAAAAAAAAAACGGGAAATTTGAAACAGGTTGGGAAAAAAAAATTTTGGGGTTAAATAAAATATTTTGGGTTTTAAAAGGGGGATCATTAATATTTTTTAAAATGAGGGGGAAATTTAAAAATTTTGCCATTGGGGAAAACAACCACCATGAGGAATGTGGTGGGGGGCATCAGAAAAAGTTGGGGCCAGGTAGACGGGCAGACGGGGTCCCCTTTTGTCTTACCCTTTTGGGTTTTTCGCCTGGGTTGTACATCTCGTTGGGGGGTTTTCCCAAGGCCCTGGGTGGGGTTTGGGGGACGGGCTGGGCCAAGGACAGGGGCCCGGTGCAGGGGGCTTCTTGGGTTGGGGGCAAAAGGGTCCCCAGAGGGGCCCCGGGGCAGGAAAATGCGAGGCTGCAGGGGAAAATTTTTCCTCCACTTGGGAAGACAAAAAACTTTTAGGATATAATTTTAAAAAGGGTTTGGGTTTGGACAATTTTTATGGGAAAAAAATGTTTTTTTTTCAAGAAGGGGGGTTTATTCACAAACATTCACGGTGGGAAATTGATATTTTTTAAACGAAAAATAAAACTGTAAAAGCTTTAGTTTAGGGGAATTTTACAAAGTATGCAAATAAAGCTAAAATCAGCGAAATGGGGAGAAATTAAATTTGGGAAAAATATTAAATAAGGCTTAATATAAACGTTTGAAGAAAAAATTGGGAGTTGTTAGTTTTAAAATTTAAAATGTTTAGGAAAAATTTGACCCTTAAAAAATAATATTTTTCCCCAATTTTAAAACCACAATTTTAAAGTTACCTGGAAATTTTTTAGGGGCAAAAATTTTAAAATAATGGAATGTAATAAAAAAAAAGGGAAAAATTCAATCCCAGTCAAATCAGCTTTTTACAAACCCCCAAAGGGGCATGGGGTTTTTTTTTAAAAGGGGGCATGGGAGATGGGCCCCTAGTTTTATGGGGTTTGAAAAACATGTAAACTTTTTAAAAATTGAACTTTTCTCAAATGGTTTTTTTAAAATTACAGGGGTATTTCCAAAAAACAAATTAAAAAAATATCTCCCTTATTTATTGTTGTAGTTTTTTATATGAAAAATGCTGAACGTATGCGCATATGGGAAAAAAATAATAAAATTACAGACTTTTTAGTTGATCTGTTATAGCAATAAACCTAAAGGAAAACTAAACCATCATACGTATTTTAAAAAAAAAATTCCCAAATTAGCTTGAGAGTAACCGTCATATGGATATCTAGCCAATGTGAAAAGGGTGACAACATTTGATTCATATTGATATACAAGTGTAGAAAGCCTTAGTTTTAGAAAAAATCCTGACCTAGGCGTCATTTTTTGTGTGGTTGATGGAGAAGAGAAAGAATGAACCCTAAAGGAAACAAATAAAGAATTTTTTTTTAATCGCAATCTGCAGCTTCTATAACGGGGACCAAAATAGCATTGATGATTATATCAAAGTTCCTTACCAGTGCGCACTTGAATCCTGCAACGGCGGCGATGTCGGAGCAGTCCTTCCTCTTGACGGCCAATCCTGTCTGCCAGCGCCAGGCACTCGCCACCGCCGCACACCACCGCCCCCGGACACGGCGCTGCACGCCAGCCCCCCAGCTGTGCGGCCGAGGCCGGCCTAGGAACCCACCCAGTGGCCGTGGGACGGCCGCGTGGAGCACGTCTCGCACTCCTACACACAACACATTAATATTCAGGGGATTGGAAAGTTACTTTTAGTAAAGTAACAGTTACATAATTTACAAAAAACTAATTACCTTACTTTTAGAAATGTAAAGTTATAAGAAAACTTTGAAATTTAATCACTTTACATTTTTTCGAAAGGGTAACAAGATTAAAGAAATAGTGGCCATCGAAAAAAAGTCAAAGAACAAAAATTTAACGTTTGTTTAAAAGTTAAATAAAAAATATAAGCCTAAAATATCAGTGAAGAAGATGTGTGAGAGGTAACGAAAAGTTCTACTATTTTTCGCTACTTGTTTACCACTAGAAGTAACTAAGTTAGTTACTTTCTGAAACATCTAACAGGATTATCTAAAAAAAGTAACTATTACAAGTAACACGCTAATCCAACCTTGTTAATGTTTTTTTTTTTTTTTAAACATTGTATGAGGTTGTTAGATAAAGCAATGTGAAAAGACGCTCTTCTTCTCCATTTCTCTTATTATGACAAAAATTTATGATCCGAAATAATGGAATAACCTAAAATTTTAAGAAAATAATAAACTTTAAAATAGTTTTTTTTTTAAAAGTTCTATTACTTTTTAATATGCTTAACTTAAAATTAGTGGATATATATGCCGTGGGCAGTTAAACTGCCAGTAACCACAACAACGAATTATATCATTTTTGCGCAGAACAGAAATAATCGTTTTTTTAGTATACTTTTTAAAGGTTTGGTTTAATAATTTGTTAACCTGATAATTGAATTAGATAGATGGATTATAATAATCTGCATGACATATTGTTAAAGTATCACTCATTAGTAACCATTTGAAATACTAAAAAGTGGGGAATAATAAAATGATTTTGTTAAGTTATGCAACCTTAACAAAGGTTTTATCCTTAAAACGCATTTGTGAGAACAAGCATCCCATCAATTGCTGAGTACGAGTAAAGTCATCTGACCAATGTTAAGGCAAAACAGCATTTAACAAATTTAAAAAAAAAATATGCAGAAAAAAAGGCATCTCAATAGGGAGGAGGAGGACAACATTTTATCTTGTGGTCCAAAGTCTTAAAACAGTGGAAAACCGAAGACAAATTCCTTAATATACACGGTTTGGTTGCTTGATTTCATTCATGTACATTGCATTGGCTTGATACCCCTCTCTTTTTTTACGAATATACATACTTTACGTACGATTACTTAAATTTTTATTTAATATATTTTAAGAATTTATAAAGAAGAAAGAAAAAAAGCTTTGAGAAAAACAAGCTAGGAAACAAAAGGTTTTTTTGCCATGAGCAGACATTGTAACAATTCATCCAAATGAGGACTACCTTAAATAGGCTTTGGGTCCCCGGCTGCCAGCACCACGAGCATGCCGCTCTGAGCGTGCTCCCGTGTGGAGTATACCATCTGTGCCTCGAGGTAGCCCCCCCCTGAAACGCACCGCCTCCCCCAATCTCCTGCGAGGTCGCGTCGTCCAGGGTGAGTCAGCTCCACGTAGCCCCTGAAATGACATGCTCATTTAACAAAACACTCATTTTAAAAAGCGAAAACAACATGTTTTATTCGCCTGCCATTCTGAGATAAAATGTGATACTTGGGAAAAGGTAAAAGACAAGGAGAACATTCGTATTTTAAAAATTCAGCTGAAAGCCGTCGTCACGCCTTTAGGGCCAATCTATTTTGCTTTTCCCTCCAAGAAAAAGCTTGTATTTCAAGAATGCGTTCCCTTCTTAGGAGTGAAATTTCCAAAATTGGCATACAAACAATGTGAACATAAACGAACAAACATAACGAAAATTTTCATTCCTTTGTTACCGCTAAAAGTAACTAGTTACAGTTACTTTCTGAAAAATCTAACGGCGTTACCGGAAAAACGCGTTTTGCAAGTAATGGTGTCCACTCCAATCCACTGAAAAAAAAAAAGCGGTAATGTAAGGCCGGTAATAAGGGTTGGATTTGGTTGAATGAGGCTACACAAGGACGTGGTCTAATCAGCTACACATTTTAGAATGCAAACTTAAATTCACATTTTTCAGTATTTTAAAATTATAAATGATTATTTAAGACTGTTTTAAAGTTATTACTATGCTATTAGTTTTATAATATAGGATTACTTTATATTTTAATTTAGACAAACCGTATGTACAGTTAAGTAAGCATTCATTAATAGTTCTTTTTATTGTTATAGAATGCACTCATTTGTTAGTAAATTGGCAAAGCTTGTATTAAAAATATTATAAAATTATGTCATTTATAAATAGTCAGGTTTTCCAGCAACCACACATAATTTAAAAAAATAATAAATTTAATAATTTTATTAAAATTTAAGCGTTTATGAGGAATATTTATAACCATCTAATACAGAAATATAATTTTTTTTAAATTAAGAAAATTTAAATTTTCAGTTAAAATTTTAATTTAAATCTCAGGCAAGAAAACAAAGTTTACCATTCAGTCAAATTAGCTGATCCACTCCAAGGGTTTTAAAGCAGACTCCTCTAATAATTATAGAGGGGGGTGGGAACAAAAGAGGTCCCTGAAAAATGAAAGAGGGATGTATTTGGTTTCAATGGACAACACCACTATACCTTGTCTATCTAGAATGCGGAGTCTCGGAAGCATTTTCCTCCCCCATGCTCGCATGTGGTTTTCTTCGAAACGGCTCGCGTCGGAGCATGTGTTTTTTCCCCACCCTACTTGTGTCTTGAACTGTGTCGGACCTCACAACAGAACCTCAAACGCGTTTAGTTTAGAAAAGCGACATTACTAATTCCCAGTTCTTTAATCCCACACTCAAGGATTAGTAAATCAATTGGTTAAAAACTTGTACCCAAAGGCTTATTGTTTTTTAACAAGTGAGCATAACTCTTTCACTGGTGACTTTGGTCTTCGTTTTGATCCAATAAATTAATTTCCTTACATCTAATGATAATTTTAGGAATTTCATTATTATAAAAGGGAACTATTGGTTACCACAAGGGGCATATATTTTAGTTTAGTTAAGAAAATTCTTAGCTGTAAAAAATATAATAAAACACTAATATCTCAAAAAAAAATATTCAAAACTACAATATACAAAGCAGAAATAATATTATTTCAAAAAACACGTCAGTACAGGAGGGCCACATTTAGTTTCATTTTTTTTTAAAGTTAAGATATTTGAAGTGCCTTCCATTGTCTGGGCTGCCTGCTTTTGCGTGCCCTCTCCAGTTCCCTTGAGGACGCCGTCGTGGTGAAGAGGAGGCCTTGGACGCACTCCGGGCCCGCCACGCTAGCAGAAAGGTGAGGTCGCACGCCGCAATGACGTCCGCCGGACACGGCCGCTGCGAAGTGCACCACGTCGCGCCAATCCTCGTTCGCACCGCTCCTGGGAAGCGGTTCCCACCGTCACGTGGTGGGCGGTCTCCAGGCAGGCGGCGCACAATCTACAGAAGGAAAATACAGTCACCATTGTTGTCATTTTTATGTTTTTAAAGGGTCGATCACAGAAATTCAGACTTTTCTTTGGTTGTTCATGTTAGGGTACGGACGGAACTATTTATTTACCTTGCTTAAGAAGAGTGTAAAGAAGATAATGTTATATGTAAATCAGCGAAAGAAAATGTACTCCTATCTTAAATTCTGTTATATTTGTGTTTTCTGTTTAAATGGCACAATGTTAGTGCTTTAAATAAATGTTTTTTTCCATGTTAGACTTTTTGATAGCTTTATGGCTGCCACTGAACAGTTTTTCTAATTGCGACCATTATTGGAGCAGAGTTACGCAGAAAAATGTATGTAATGTCAAAAACCTATTGATGTAGCCTAAAATAAATTATAAAGTTTATTCAAATATAAAAAAAAACTAATTGCTACAACAACACGCCGATTGACCTAACCAAATAAAAATTGACTACCTAAAACAAAAAAAAAAAACTGCATGGCTGTCTTAAAAGGTTGCTATGCATACGCATAAAAAAAAAAAAAACCCAAGGGGGGTATTTTGCATTTCATTCACATTTTATCTTTCACAAAAAAAAAGACCGGGTTTTAAAAAACTGTCTTTTTAAACAGTGACAACGAGGGCTTTCTTCCCAAAAGAAGTTTTGACTTTTTGTTCATATCTAATTGAAAAAAAAAAAATCTTATAGGGGAAAATTTATTTAAAAAATGGACACCCTTTTGATGGGTTTAAATTAAAAAAAACACTATTTTCAAATTTTTTTGATGTTCTTCAGATGCTACTATAATTTAAAATAATATTACATACTTTTAAAAAAAAGCAAAAAATTTTTTTCAAAAATTAAAATAAATTTCGGGATTTGAAAAGAAGGAGTTTTTAAATTCCAAAAAAATTTAAACTTTTTTTTTGCATTCAAAGGTGCATTATAATCAAAAATAAAATTTAATAGTGATTTTTTTTTAAAACTTGTAAAATGATTTTAACTAAAAAAATTTCATCATACGACAAAACCAAAAAATGTACAAATCTAGGAATCGGGGGTTTTTTGAAAAGGCAAAAAAACTATCCAGTTTTCCATCCCTGTTCCATTCCGGGGTTTTCTTTAGACCAACAATTTAAAAAAAAGCAGATTTTGGGAAAAAAAAAGTTTTTTTTTATTTAAACCCGGTTTTTTTTAAAAAAAACTTTGGGGACTGCACTGCCCAAAAAAGCGTCAACGTTAGCTTTTGTTGTTTAGCAGTCAGAATTTGAGTTCAATTTCACTAAAAACTTTACTGTTAAAATAAAAGTACCAATTTAGGTCTCTTGATAGAAGTTTTAATTGTGGTCCCATAATCTTAAATAAGAAACTGATTAAAAAAAAAATGCTAGCATTTTTAAAAATTCGTGAATTTCAAAGAATATTTTCTTTACCACTTTTAAAAACCTTCCAAATGACCTGGAAAGGGGAAAATGTCCTCATAAATTTTAAATTTTAAATTTATGTAAAATAAAATTTGTTTAAAAAATCGGAATTTTTGGTTTTTTTTTGAAGATATGGTCTTAAAAAACATTTCCAAATAAAAAGTATTTATGAATAAAACTATATAAAAATTAAAAAATTTTTAAAAAATTGGGGTTTTTGTTTGTAAGAAAAGACTGATGCAAAAAAATAGGAAAAAGCCTGGTTTACCGTCAGGGGTTAACTAAAAAAAAGTTTCCCACTTACGGGGCCCCCCCCTGAACCCGAGTCCGATAAAATCCGATGTGCTGGTGGTGGGGGGGACGGGGGAAAACGCGGGGGGGAGGAGCTTCATCGAAAAATCTAAGGGTCCGCACGACGGGGGACCTTTCTTGTGAAAACCTGGACAAAAGCAGTTTTTTAAAAAAAAATAAATAAAACTGTGTTGATGAAAAAGAAAAATTTTTTTCATAGTGAACCACACCACAAGGGAATTTTTTCTTCTGATGTCTCACGCTTTTATACTGCGAATTGCCATTGGTTGTTTTTTTTTTCTTTGACAAAGAAACATGTCTTTGGGGTTTTTTTTTTATAGGGCCCCCCTCCGAACGCGTTTCATGGGTTGTTTAGTTTTTGTGGAAAAGGTTGAAACATTTTTTACAATAAAAAAAAAACCGTTCCTTTTACTTTAAACACTCACGAGGTTCTTATAGCACAGATAAAAAAGTATAAAAGATAGGTATCTGAGATGAGTTTTCATCTTTTAAAAACCAAAAAAGTATTTAAAATGGCATAGTTAAAAACAAAGTGAAAAAAAGGAAACAGAAACACCAAAATGGTAAAAATTTTTTTTCTTGAAATTTTTGAAAGAAAAAAGCTTTTCTAAAAAAAAAAGCGGAAAAGAATTAACTTTTGTGATGATAAAAAATTCCGTAGAGTAAGAAAACTTTATTTATTTTCTTAAAAAAAAAAACACAGGCCCCTACCAATTGGAAAAAATAGAATTCGATAAAACCAAATTAAAAATAATTTCTAAAAAAAAAAAAACTACTTACTTTATTTTTTTTAGTTAAAAAAACAGGAACGCCCCAAAAAAAGATTGGACCCAAAGAAAAAAAAAGAGCCCCCCCTGCCCAATTTGAAATCAAAAAAACCGAACTTTAAATATTGTGGTTTTTGTTTTTTCAGTATGGAACGTGGGGTGAGGCTAAAGCGATTATAATCCCTTTTACAAACTCCTAAAAGGTCTTTTTTAAAAATGGACGCACCTGCAAAGTAGGGACTCCAAAGAACTTCTTTTTTTGGGGAGCTTTGAGCTTGCTGCGCACTTCCTTGAGCTTCGGTATTTAGTGCGAGCTGCCTCCCACGTCGGAGGGTGAGCTTGGCCCCCCCACGACTCCTCCCCGCCGCTTTTAAAGGGGACGACCCCCGTTTTTTTCGGGAGGAGATTGTGCATCAGTATTAATGATATTCATAAACCAAGCAAACGTAGTTTTATAAAAAAACTTATTCACTGTAAAAATAATGGGATTCCCGTGCGTGCGTTTAGAAAAAAGTTGTTAAAAGTGTAGCCATTTTTCTGTTTTTATAAAAAAAAATTTAGATAAAAAAAAAAAACTTGGTAGCTTTAATTTTATTCTCTAATTTTTCCACTTAATTACAAAACCCAAATTTTAATTTTTTCTTCAAACTAAACAATAAAGAAAAAATGTAATATACTTTAAAAACTTTGTGCATTTTAGTTTCTTTTTTTACTAGAATTTTTTTTTGCGCTTTCTTGAAAAAGAAAGCTGTTTTTGTGATTAGATCAAACTACTCATTTCAAAAACCCCATTTTTTCCAAAGGGTTCTTTTCCCATTTTAACCACTGATTGGAATAATAGAGCTCTCTGTGGATGTACTGAACATTAATTTTTTTCCCAAAGTTTTTACTAATATTTTTAAAATTTTAAAAAAAATTATGAGGCATGTAATCAAAACTAAAAAGCACTTTTTAAAAAAATTTTTTTACATTGCCCAAAAAAAAAATTTTTCAATATTGTCTGACAAAAATGTGTGTTTATTTAAATGTTTTGTACATGATCCAGTGTGACAGGACCTTGATTAAAAAAATTTGGGCTCATAAAATCTAGGCTTAAAAAAACAAAAAAATCTTTTAAATTTAAAACTAAAAATACCCCCCCAAGAATAGAAAAGAAGTACTTTATCTGCAAAGCGATTTCCCCTTTAAAAAACCACCCCAAGTACTTTTTTGCAGAGCAGCATCCACGGTTTTCCTCGAAAGAGGCTGATATGTTCATCCCGGACCACGCATAGTTGTTTTTTCCCAAAAGTACAAATAGGGGGAGGGGCTTGTGCCCCTTCTTTGGGGTTCCCAGATGCGGGGCCGGCCACGCGGGGTAGCCCTTCATCGGGGCCCCCAAACCCAAATCATTCACACGCAAGTCCATAGCTGAAAGAAAAACAACCCACCATAAAGGTTTTTAATTTTAAAAGCGCGACAGAAGCATTTTTATTTGCTTTTACAAAATGGACGTTTTTTAATTTTTAAAAAAAAAGCCCCAAAAAAAACCCATTTTTACTATTTTGAGTTGTTTTGGATCATTTATGCCGAAAAAAATTTTCTGTTTAATGAACTATTTTTACTTAAAAATTTTTTAGTTAAAATACATTCATGGTTGAAACAGCGCTGTTCAATTTTTGCAGTGGAAAGGTTTTATTTTTATACTCAAATGAATTTGACAGGAAAAATTTACACTTGTTTTTATAACCCAAAAGCAAAAACGTACACTTTTCAATTTTACGTGCATTTTAAAACTTAAGAATTTAAAATAAAGTGAATATACTGTAAATTCACTGAAAATCAACAAGGAGGCAAGATAAAAAAAAAGTCCTTGAAGAAACTCGGTACTGACTGATCGGAAGAATAGCTAGTGTTTTAAAACAAATTAATTTTTTAAAATTTTTCATTGGGGACTGCCCTTTTTGAATTTTTTTTTAAAAAAAAATTTTGAAGTATTTCAAGAGGGGGCTCAGCCTTTTCTAAAACTGCAACTTGAAATTCCCAAAAAAAACTTTTTATAATTTTCAAAATTCCATAATTTATAAGCAGAAAACAACTCGGTAAGGGGGGGAAAACAACAAGGGTAAAAATTTATAAAATAGATTTTTGGGCCAAATTGAAAAAAAAAAATTTTTACAAAATTCATAAGAAGAATCGACTTTAAAGAAATGTTTTATTTTTGAGAATATTTATATTTTTACTACAACTCGTTGCATTTCAAATTGGAATAGAACATGGAAAAAAAAATTTTCGGCTTTTGGGGGCTTTGGGGGAACAGGTTATTACCAATGTAAAAAAAAAAACTATTCCCCCCCCACTCAA
>JAFNEN010002409.1:0-17657 GCA_019343175.1 Oedothorax gibbosus
CAATTTATTAGGGAATGGGAGGATGGTCGCTCTTAGAGGTTTCACTGCTGAAAAATTTCATGGTTATAATTAGGTATTACATCGATTTGAAATAAGCAATCAAAATTTGTGATTCTCACTCAATTTTGCGGTTGCCTTAATTAGATTTCAACCAGCTGCATAAATTTTTGTTCAAATGTAGCACCACATATTATAGGAATCATTTAATGCTATTATTTTTTACACAACTATAAATTTTGAACTTTTAATAATTTGAACGATTAATAATTTAAATGGTTTATTTCACCACATGGCAACGTCAAAGTAATTTTACATTTTTAAGTTTAAGATTTTGCGAACAGTTCTCTGAAATAAGAACAGCATGGGGCTGTGGGGAGCCTAGTGCTCAGCGTCTCGGTCTCGAGATCGGAAGGTCCCACGATCGAGTCCCGGTACCACTGAAGACCCACCGAGTATATGCGGAGTACGTGCTCGTTAAACCTGTTAGGTCCTAAAGTCCTGTGGTCGGTCATTGCGCAGTTTACCAAGGGTACAGGTCCCTGGAGACTATTTCCCTCCCCTTCAGGGACATGTCTAAATTGTGGAGGTGGCGATAGATGGCAGCATCTGTCTTGTATGTGTGTGTATGTCGTGTCCGTCCTTCTTGACGAAGGTTTATAAGCGGGTCTCTGTGACCAAGACCAAGCACACAAGCCTGAAAATATATGTCTACCAACCAACGAAAAAGAACAGCATCTTCGAACATCTACTCCATCATAAGAACAGCACTTTCTTTTTGACAGCCAAATTTGCATCAAAGTCAATCTCCGAATCCCTTTAGAGGAGATATTTCGCGATATCTTGTACTTGGTCGGAATAAGTAAACGTATTTTAATCCACTTTCACCTTGTTCCGCAGAGATGTTTTGGGAGGGGTTGGAATCTTTGATGGATTGTTTGAATCGCCAAGTTGCAGACAGAACGAATTAAAATGAATGAAATTACATAAAGTGCATTAAAGGCTAATGCAGATGACTCATATAATAAGTCTAAGAATTAGACGATTTTAGGAAATTACAGTCCCTGGACAAATTATTAGACGCACTGTATTTTTTTAGTAATTTTATGTTTCTTAAGAGTTTTATGCAATAATGGTATATTTAAACTACAATATTATTGATTTTTATTTAAAAGAATTGTTGTAGACTACATATTTGTATTTACAAATAATAAAACGGTACAATATCACCCTGTAATTAATATTTTACATGAAATCATGCAAGGCGTCTAATAATTTGTCCAGGGACTGTAACATGAATAAAAACACTTGAACTTTATTAAGAAGGAATAGGAGCGTGATCCGGGTCTGTAAACCGAAGTCTTCTCCCTGTGTTAATCCAATGGATAAAAATAATTTTTTAAGCCAAATATGACCGGTTGTATTAAATATTTTTACAAAGATTTTTTATATGAAAAATGTATCTGGCTTACAGGGATCTATATAATACCACTTTTTGAAATAGGTTCAAATATATTTTGCTGTAAAAATATTTATTGATAATTTTTTTAAAATATTGGAACCTTTGTATCTAGTCACTGGAAATTCGTGTACAACTCAATTTCAACTGATTAGAGCAAGTTTATATATACTTGGATTTTCATTACGCTTGGATTATTATTGAATGCGATGTGAAGATTTTTCCCATATACACCAATTTTTTAAAGTTTTAAGTGGTGCTAGTGGTATGTTGTATGATTTCGAAACATATACGGGAAAGGACACATTATCAGAAACTCTACCGCTTGAACTGAAGAGCTGCGGACTTCAAATTTGATACACAAGTTCCCAGTACTTGTCGGACGTCATAATAAGGTTGAAAGTTATTAGGTTTTAAAGTTATTTAAATTACCTTATAAGTTATATAGAGGCCCAGTGGCTTAGTGGTAGTGCTTCGCATTGCCACGCCACAGGTCCGAGGATCGAATCAAGGATTGAGCGAGGTTGACCCATCCTTTCATACCTTTAGAGGGTCGATAAAATGGGTACCAAGCATGCTTAGGAACTAAACACTGGGGGTTCCGCGTGAGGATGACCACCTTACCGGGACATACCTAGCACCCCAGAGCCCTAGGTCACGAAAACTGAAATGGGCACGGCAGGCCTTGGCCCAGTAATGGGCTGTTGCGCCGAGGAGTTTAGTTTTAGTATATAAGTTATATAATTACCTTTGAATGTATTATAATTTATTGAGTGTTAATTGAAAGTCGTACAGTCCCCTGGTTTTGCAAAAATATATTACTTACTATTTACTAATTAATTACTTCTCGAAAAAAACAATTAATACTTTTTCTTAAAAAATACATATAGATATTGATATAAAAAAAGCAAAACAGTTTTTAAAAGCCGTTTTATAAAGAAATCCTTTGAATTTCAGTCTATATAGTGAAATCTCACCAAAAATCACCACAAACAAATCACATAACAAAAAGCATTTTTATTTGTGCGAAAATACCACTATACAAAAACCATTACATAATCACTTCAAGCAATCAATCAAGTTTAGTAGGCGACGTAGTACGGATGTCCGCCGGGATAGACGGGGTAGTGGTGGTAGGGCTGGTGAGCATAGACCACTGGCACCACTGGCTTGACCACCACGGGCTTAATCTTGGTGGTGGTCACTCCGACTGGGTCTTTGTGGTCGGCTGGGAGGTCTTCGGAAGTCTTGATGTTGGCTTTGAACCTGATAAGATATTGATGGTGATATAATAATTTAATGTGATTATATAATGTGGTATTATAATTTAATGTGATTATATAATGTGGTATAATAATTTAAAAGTGGTGGAATCTTTTTTTGAATTTTTCATTTATTTGGCGTTTAAGTGTCATTTTTTTCTCAATCAACTGGTATTGGTAGGGAGGTTTAATTTTTTTTTCAATCCTTTTTTTTTCAATATTATCTGTATCTATATCTATAGGGAGACATGGAGGGCTTAGGTTTTACCTTAAATAGCCGGACCAGAGGACATGATCAGAAATTGAATAAATCATGCTTTAGAAGGGAGGTAAGAAAAACATTATTTTTACGATAGAGTTGTCAATGAGTGGAATGCTTTATCAGATTATGTGGTGTATTCGAAGAGAGAAGATTTTAAGAAGAATCTTGAGTCATTGGAAACTGGAAAAGTATTAGATTTATTTTGGGCCAACCTTGCTGGGCCTCTGGCCTGTTGTTGGTCTACAATTTTTGTATTTGTATCTTTAAAATCAAGTACTTGTTCTGTGAGGATTACAGACGCAGAAACCCGTCGCCTCTGACTGTCAGGTTTTCCAGCAACAAACATAATTTTTTTTAAATTTATAAATTTTATATTTTAACTAAACTTAAAAACTTGAAGTGTGGAGGAGTCACTCATAATCATCTGCCTTAGAAATATATATTTTTTTTAATTTAAAGGAATTCATTTTTCATTTAAAAATTTTAATGTTTGAATGCAGTGAACACAGTTTGATACCATACAGTGAAAATAAGTTTACACTTCATTCATTTTGCTTATCCATCAGAGAATTAATGATTTAGAACCACTTTCAGTTCCCGGGGGAAACACGCAACACTTCATAAAATAGTTGGAGGCTATGAGGTATTGTGTTTAAGAAGAAAAAGAAGTTCATAAAGAACTAAAATAGCCTACTTTCCTGTTACTTAAATACTTACTGAAGTTCTAATCGGGAAAAAAACTAGGTTCCTAAAGTAAATATCATCAACAGCCGTTTCTACACTAGATTTATACACATTAGAAAAAAAAAATCGAAACACAGCACCCAGCTATAATTTAAACTTCTAAAAGCCAAAATCAACTATTTTCCTTAATATTCGTTCGCAAATTAATTAAATATTATTTATCATCTGCTCGTGATTTATTTGTAGTTCGAAGAATAAATATTTATTAATAACAAAAGTAATGAAACTACTCCGAACTGCATTAAAAAACAAGAAATGTAAATTAAAACTAAGCATAATTGCATGCAAAAGTATGCCTTGCCGCTTTCTTGGTAGATAATTAATGAATAATCAAAGAATCAAATTGTTCTACATTTTATGACGTCATTCCAAACTGATTCATGAAATTATTATTTTGCTTCAAATATGTTTAAATAAAGTTTCACATGCCATTGTTGATTTGGCAACAGTGATTTAAATGACTCAAAATTGAATTTCAATGCTAATTCAATGGGAAATTCGCCGACAGATAGTAGATTTATGTCCGTCCGGACGTACAGACAGACGGACAAAAAGTATGAAAGTTGGGTATCTGAGGTCATAGCTTTCTAACAAAAAAAGAATTTTTAAGATCCGATGATTAGAACCGATTTTGGAAGGGGGGTACAGACAGACAGACAAACGGACAGACAGGCGGACAGACAGACGGACAGACATACGAACAGACAGATGGACAGACAGACAGATGGACATCAACCGCATTTCAATACCTACAGTGATTTAAATGACTCAAAATTGAATTTCAATGCTAATTCAATGGGAAATTCGCCGACAGATAGTAGATTTATGTCCGTCCGGACGTACAGACAGACGGACAAAAAGTATGAAAGTTGGGATCTGAGGTCATAGCTTTCTAACAAAAAAAGAATTTTTAAGATCCGATGATTAGAACCGATTTTGGAAGGGGGGTACAGACAGACAGACAAACGGACAGACAGGCGGACAGACAGACGGACAGACATACGAACAGACAGACATACGAACAGACAGACAGATGGACAGACAGACAGATGGACATCAACCGCATTTCAATACCTACAGTGATTTAAATGACTCAAAATTGAATTTCAATGCTAATTCAATGGGAAATTCGCCGACAGATAGTAGATTTATGTCCGTCCGGACGTACAGACAGACGGACAAAAAGTATGAAAGTTGGGTATCTGAGGTTATAGCTTTCTAACAAAAAAAGAATTTTTAAGATCCGATGATTAGAACCGATTTTGGAAGGGGGTACGGACGGACAGACGGACAGACAGACGGACATCGACCGCATGTCAATACCTACTTTTTCATTTTTTTAATTCTTTCGAATTAAAAAAAGAAAAGTAGGCTAAAAATGGACAATGAAAGATTCGTAAGGAAGATTTCCACGCAAACTTAGTAACATTTGCCATTGGAGGAGAAATGATACTGATACTATATATGTAAGAACTTAACATACCCTTCGTGGTCAGCTACGTAGTCCACTATCCGTACTTTTCCGTTGGCGTCCTTGACTCCGTACGAACCAACCTTGGCACCGGCAGCGTTTCCGGACTCGCTGTGGAATGACGGACCTCCAGGGTTACCGTCGTGGTGGCCGAAGACATAGTTGCCGAGACCCTGGGAGAGATAAAAATAGGTTTTACCAATGTAATTTGGGATAACTTCTATTCTTTTAAGAGCAACGTTGACCTAAAAACTTTGCCATAATTGCTCCTTACTAAAGACATTGCTCACACTAAGCTTTTTAGTGGGTTATTTTTTTAACATTAAGTAACATCATCTTTTAAGTAAAATATTTACTCAAGCATAAATAAAATAGGAGGCCCAGTGGCTTAGTGGTAGTGCTTCGCATTGCCACGCCACAGGTCCGGGGATCGAATCCCGGAATCGGGTGAGGTTGACCCATCCTTTCATCCCTTGAGTTGGTCGATAAAATGATTACCAAGCATGCTTGGTAACTAAACACTGGGGTTTCCGCGTGAGACTGACCACCTTATCGGGACATATGGCTAGCACCCCAGAGCCCTAGGTCACGAAAGCTGAAATGGGCACGGCAGGCCTTAGCCCAGTAATGGGCTGTTGCGCCGAGGAGTTTAGTTTTTTATAAATAAAATAGTGCCAAATAAACGTTTTTCAAGTGATATAGATAGGATGCATATTAGATGTAATTGTAAAGTTTGCAAATAGTTGGAATTTTAACGTACTTATTCCTTCAAATTTTATGAGCGTAATTTAAAGTAGTTTTTTCTTATTCATTACGGAAAAAAAATCTTAGACTGGTATCGAAACCTGTTAAGGATAACTTAAACTTACTATTACCAAGCCTATAAACGCAAAACTGAAATTGTTTTCGATTTCTAGGGAATAAAAAATATGAATTTATGTTCACAGCAAATAATTTTTTCCCTATGAAGGTAGGATTAATACAAGTAGTTAAGTGATTTCCAGACAATTATCTATGTCATCATGAGTTCTTTTTTTTCGTATTTGTGCACTATCACTTCGATGAATTTGAAATATGATTATTAGTTTTACCTAACTTACAAATTATACATTTATTCAGTAACTATGCATTAGTTTATATTGGTAGCGTAAATAAATTTCTAATTTAAAAGGACTCCGCTAAGCAAACACATTTAGAACAATATAAAAACCACCTAAAAACTAGTTTCTACCAGAATGTTATTACAGTTTTGTATAGCTTTTGTCATTTATCTAAAATGTAATTTTTTTTATGTAATTAACATTATGTTGGAATCTTTCTTATTTTTATATAATAAAAATATAAAAGAATATACCTAATCACATTTTATACACTATTTCAAGGCTGTGTCTTCTTCAAAGAAAACATTACTAAGAATATTTTTTAGTAAAGCATAGATAATAGTTTTCTTAATTGTAATTTAATTATTATTTTCCTTTCGGCATTTTAACTAACAGAATCATCCGCCCAAATTTTTGAAAATGAAACCTGAAATGTCAAAAACAAAACTAAACTAGTCATCAGTTTAATAAAGTTGTTACTATGGCATCTTATTCTATTTTTTGTGGAATTACTTTTAACCATCGATGAACTAGTACAAGAATGGATAAAGAAATATGCCATTATTTCTCACTACACTATTAAAACCCACCAAAAATTTTATTTAAAAAGAAGGTCCTAAAGTGTTTTAAATATTTAAATAAATCTAAAATCTATTTTTGTTAACAGGATGGGTTTAGAATTTTGTCAAAATGTTCCGCAGTAGTCTTCGTTTTCCAAAGACATCAACGACGGTTTTGAAAGGAAACACTCGAAACTTGAAGATCGTTTTCTTTTCGTAATTCAATGCATTCAATGCAAAAGATTTTGAACCACACATAAATAAGAAAAAGTTTCATTTCCGTATTTAAGAATAAACGTAGAATGTAATCTTTTGTATGAACAAATTTATTCATTTTGAACTTAACTTAAACAGGAATAGGAATGAGATGTTATATATTAAAGTAAAAAACAACTAATTTTTTTTAGCAATTCGAAGTTTAGAATTATTTCTTTACTTACTACTGTAAAAAATGTTTTAAGAAAAAACTTTTTTTTAAATTACGTTTTTTAAACTAAGCATTACTGAATACCTCAAATATGTTTGCACATAAGTTGAAAATTACCTTATATGAGGGTTATGAAAATATTTTATTTTTATTTTAAGAAGTTTTCTATTAAATATATGGGCCTTAAAATAGTTTAGTATTTCTCATTACATGGATAATAAGTCTGAAATAGTTTTAAAATTACCAAACATAGCAATTATTGAGCTAGAAGAAACGTTTAGTGAGGTGTGTGATTCACTGAACAGGGCAGCAAACGAGCCGGTTCAATAACGAAACGCGGAGGAATACACGGCACTGCAGCAGAAACTAACCCCCGGGCAGAAAACCTAGAAACTTGCCTATTTCGCTAATGGGTTCGTCTTCGCTGGTTCTTAGTTAGTGATCCACATGGTTATTTCTTAAAAAAAATTGCAATTTAAAGTTAAAGAAAGTTAATTTCTTTCGAACTAAAAATTTTAAAATACATTTTGGAGCCCAAGTCAATATGATAGAGGGGTCTCATACAAGCATTGCATGCAAGTGTAGGGAAAATAGTCCTTTTCTGCCCTGTTCGCTCAAAAGGGTGTGAGTGGGTTTTCGGCTCGCTGACACCTCACTCCAGTTTCCCTTCTAGCTTAATGAGGCAAGTAAAATAAAGAAAAACTTGCGCTCATTAGCAGTAAAACACAAGTATTGTGTAAAAAATGGCAATATTACAATACTGTGCAGTTTCAATACAAGAATTATGTTTCTGTAGGGGCCGTAGTGAGCCTAGTGGTCAGCGTCTCGGTCTCGGGATCGGAAGGTCCTGCGATCGAGTCCCGGTACCACTGAAGACCTACCGAGTATATGCGGAGTACGTGCTCGTTAAATCTGTTGGGTCCGAAAGTCCTCTAAGTTCCCATACCAAATCAATACCTCTGGGGGTGACAAGCCAATTCTGGGGATCCTCTAGTTGGCCTCTGTCTCTAAAAATTAGATGGATCCACTTATGTGTGTGTGTTTTGTCTGTTGTGTCTGTCTTACTTGACGAAGGTTTATAAGCGGGTCGCTGACCAAGCACACAAACCTGAATATATATGTCTACCAACCAACCTCATTCCAGTTTCCCTTCTAGCTCAATGAGGCAAGTAAAATAAGAAAAACTTGCGTTCATTAGCAGTAGAACACAAGTATTGTGTAAAAAATGGCAATATTACAATACTGTGCAGTTTCAATACAAGAATTATGTTTCTGTACGAACATAAATTTATGTTTTTCCAACACAACTGACGATCGAGAGGGGAGATTGATCGATTGATGGAAAAACTGTAAAGTTAATTATTTTCTATAATATTTGCAAACATTTCTAAAATTCATTTTGATGTAACGTAATACACAGGGTGTCCGTAAAAGAATGTCCGAGTTTTAATGGTATATTACAGGGAGTTTATTTTATACTAGATATAACAAATCATACATGACATTGAAGGAAAACTAACTTAGTTTTTCCTATAAGTGCTCACTGTGTGCGCCTTTAGTGATACGGCACACATCTAAACGAAAATGAAATTCTTCCCATACTGTCTGCAGCAAGTCCGGAGTAATGGGAGCAACAGCCTGTGCAATTCTACTACCTTTCAAAGTTGCTAAATCGTGGGATAGGGGTGGAACGTAGACCCGATCTTTAACGAAGCCCCAAAGGAAGAAATCACAAGGTATGATGCCAAGTCACAATTTGAAACTCGGCTTTCTTTTACGGACACTCTGTATATATACATTTTTAAGCTTTATTACAGCTATTTATGCGAAACGTTAAAGAGCAGATGCTGAACTTCATTTCGGAAGAATACAACCGTTCTGCTCCTTCAACTCAATTTGTGTGCTAACCATGCATTATTATCGGGTCACAATACAATTTTTCTAATGTTTCAACACCACCTTAACTTGGAAAAAACACTATTTGTATTAAAAGTTAAAATAAGTTAAATGTACACTGTACAGTATGAAAAACAATTAGTACTTACGTCTTTGGCCTGATAGGCCGATGCAGATGGCCACCAGGCTGGGTGATATACGACAGCAGCGCCCTGAGCGGCGACAGCGAGAGCTAGGATAATCAGGACCTGCAATACAGAAATATTATATCAATTTATGAAAATGGTATATATAATTTAAACTAACCTGAAATTGTAGTTGAAATAAAGTGGCATTTATAATTTAGGTAAACTGTGCGTAGAACGTTGTGCATTTTAACAAAGTAGGTCGAACTATCGAAGATAATATACGGGATCTGTTGAATTTATAACTGATTTTAATAAATCCTAAAATTATAGAATATACAGAATAAATGTCATATACACGATTGTACACCAGTGCCCTCTAGCGGCTACCTATGGTAACTCTGCACCAACTGCTTTTTGGAGCATTAGGAGCGGTGAGAGGGCAACGAGAGGATGTAATTCTTTGTCAATCGTAACTTCTTGCTTGACTTAATTAAATAGCTTTTTCACATAGAGTTGCTTTCTTCTTAACTGCCCCTCTTCCCTCCTAAACATGGGTCTCTCCAACTGCCTCTCGTCGCGAAAAATCATCTATTTTTTTAAAACTTTTTACGAAACTTAAGTCCCATGAGGTCCAGAAACAAAAAATCCTCTTCACGATGGGCAAACACGAACTCTTACTGCCCCTCTTCTCTCCAAAACATAAATATCTAAATAACCACTGAGAAAAATGATTAAAAAAGCATATACGGTCCTTCTCTCCAACTCTTGGGTAGATCTAAAAGACCATGTACACAAAAGTATTCAAATAATAAAGAAAATATGTTAATATTTGTTAGTTTGTTTGTTGTTTAATTACTATTTGAAAATTAACATTTCGATTCTGTTTTTATAAATTGGTGTTCACAAAAGTTTCCATAACATATAGCATCTAAACTATAGATTACAAGTGAATAAAAATTTTGGTTCCTCTTCCAATGTCAAAATGTCACTTGATATGCGTTGAACACAAGGGATTTCAAGGCGTAGTCCGAGTAATTTTAAAGAACCATTCAAAAATTATTAAGGTGGACCGGAGCCCTCCATTGAAGCCCATGTTAAAATGACCTTTTTTATGTACCTTTTCTCAGAATCTATTTAAAATTTGAAATAAAAATTTTACTAGTTATTAAATGAATGTTCAACTAAACTTTAATGGAGGTTTTTTAAAAATTTTGTTTAGTTTTTAAAAATTATAACTTTTTTTAGTGAAACTAATATTTTTTTCACATAAAGAAAATCAATAATATTAAAAATAAAAAAGTAAGATAGTTTATACTTAAATCCCTCCAGCGGTGTTTAGAAACCAACTAATTAAATACGTTAAAAAATTTTCAGGCTGATACTTATAGTAGATTCTGAGAAAAAGGTACTTGCATATTGAAAAGTAAGTTTTGAGATGCAAGAGTTTAAAGTAAACAATAGTGGTTTCTTACCTTAAAACGTGAAGGGATTTTACCTAAACAACATTTTTTTTAAAAACATATTAAAAATTTTCCAGTATTTGAAACTTTTATTGTAAGATATCATTGTAAAGCTAAGATTTCATATTTTAAGAACGCTAAAAACATTAAAATATCATTTTTGAAAAGTTTTGGGTTTCTGGTCCCACTTAACACATGTACATTCGTATTCTAATTAACATTCTGAGTAACTAACAAACTTTCCCCTTTCAATTTATCTGTTTAAAATATGAAAATTGCAATTGCATAGAAGTATGTTTTCATACATGGGAACAGTTATGATATAATGGCAAGTCTCTATTTGGCGTTTTAGTTACGTTGACAAGCAACGGAAATAGTGCCAAATGTAGTAAGCATTTCACTTCATATTTTTATACAACTCGATAGCTATAGCAACTATACGTTAAATTTCCAAGCTCGACAAAAGTCACCAATGAACAGACCGCGGCCATTATATCATAGCTGTACCCACTCATACAGTAAGATTATTTTGGGCCTGTAAAATTGACTAAGGGAAATATTAAATAAAAACTCACCACCTTCATATTTAAGTATCTCCTGTAGCTATCAAGAAATCGCACAGAAAACCCTTACTTTCGATCCACATCTCATATATATAGGCTCTCTGATAAAGGGGGAGGGGGGTGCAAAATATAACAATCACGTCATCTCCAGGATTCGAACGTGCAATTCGAATCTTCCCGTTACACCCCTTTATAAAATAAAACAAAAAAAATTGCATAGGTAACAAGTGGAATCTTCTTAAGAAGATCCCCTGTCTAGCATTATCAACGAGACTATTCAAGGTTGATATGCAAAACAGATGTTCTCTTATTTTAGAGTTAAGTTTGGCCTTGATCATGAGAATCACGGCAGCCCCATGTTAAAATAATATAGTGATGGGTTACTTGTAGCTTGAAAACTATTCACAGGAGATTGCTGTCATTACAGTTAATTCCAAAGCAAAAAAAATCTGCACGGAACTTCCTCTTATAATAATTTTAAAAAATAAGTATGAGGTTAAATTTTTTTTCTCGAAATCTATTCGCGAATTTTAAAGTAAGCAATAAGGTTCTTTATTCAGAATAAAACATCTAAGCCGAACGCGTAAGGAATGTGCTTACATAAACCTGAAAAACAATCTTAATATGGCTGCTTTTGCTCGAATGTGATGCTTTCAAGTAATATACAAGCATGTCCAATTGTCCGCACCGTGAAAATGGATTGCGATTTCCAAAAACGAAGATTCAACTAAAACCGATTATCATATTATTCACTCCGTAGATTTATGGAGTTGTGAAAAAATTATTTTTCTACCAAAACTCACGAAACTAAAACGATAACAATATTTTTTCTGTTTATATATTTAATCTGTTTTTTTTTTGGCAAACTAGATGCTTAAAGTGTTTTATGCGATACCTTTAAAATACATCTATAGGTACTGACATTGTCTTTCCTAAAGCACTCCTTGCACTTTAAAAATATCATGTTAGTCTAACTTCTAATTCACCATAGCGGGATAGTAAAGTGCTACGATCACCCTGTCTTGTGTAGTATTAAATTTCGATACATTTTCTGTTTAATTAAATCAAAGCATATACATTTCGTCTTGTTATCATTTAAAGACTTATTATTATCCATAAGTCTTCGCAAGGCATACCCCTTGTCAAGTTCCCATAGGCTTAACATTAGTCCCATAGGCTTAGCATTACGTCCATAGGCTTTGATAGCTTTTGAAATTCTTCTGTGAGATAATTCTTAAGATTCTTAAGATCAGATAGGCTACGACAAGAACAAATTAAAACCAACTCATCCGCTTAAGTAATTATTGAGCCATTAAGTTTTAATATACAAAATTTGTTAATATAGATTAAGAATAAAAGAGGACTATAGACCCTCTAGGATTAGAGATACCAATAAAAAATCAAAAAAGTTGAAAAATTGTAAATCGGCAAGCTTCACAATAAAAAGTTCGATTTTTTTACCCTTTCTTCAAAGGTTTTTGGGGAAAAAAACTGTAATTTTAAAAAAATGTTTGGCATTTTTGAGGTTCAACTAGAAGATAATACTATAGAGAAGACGTATACCAAATTTTATAAGGATCGATTGAGAACTTTTTGAGTTATCTTGCCCGCCAATGAAAAAAAAAAGTAGTTTTGAGATAAACGTGCTTAAAGTTTTGACAAAGCCCTCAAGCGCGGAGTTGTGGTGAAGCATTTAAATGAGTTTTTAATCAATAAATAATGCGAATTTCATTCTAAAAATTTGCTTTCATATTTTTGAGATGTTATTTTAACTATTTATGAAATAAAAAAAACTTCTAATTTTACATGTATCACCCCCTCCCCTACCTAAATATTTAAATAAATATAAAATCTATTTTTTTAACAAAATGAGTTTAGAATTTTGTCAAAATGTTTCGTAGTCATTTTCTGAAGAACAAAGACATCAACGACTGTTTTTAAAGAAAACACTCGAAATTTAAAGATCGTTTTCTTTTTGTTATTCATTGCATTTTAGCAAAGACAAAAGAATTTGACTCATCTGCTTAAGTAATTATTGAGCCATTAAGTTTTAATATACAAAAATTGTTAATATAGATTTGGAATAAAAGAGGACTATAGACCCTCTAGGATTAGAGTCACCAGCTTCAATAATTAAAAAAAAAAATTACCTAAGGACAGCAATAAGTAATTTCCATCACAAATTTAGCAGATTATATTCAGAATTTTAAGTTAATATTAAATGAAATAAGTGTATGCTAATATTACAATTATAACCTCTTTTAAACATTTTCTCTTGTGTAAATCGCATCTTACCTTTTGTTACACCAAAAATAAAGTACCTAGGGACATTAGATTGTGTTTGAGCTATAAATCTCAATCCTTAGTGTAACCAAAAAATTTTGTAAGGATGAAAACTTAATTTTTTCAATTGGTTTATAAAAGAAATTTATAGCTTAAACACTCTCATTTACGTTCGAAAAAGAGAAGAACAGAACTACCTGAAATAAAAAAAAACTTATTGAAACCTCTAACCTACATAAAAACCAAACCCCATCGACATCTTTATTCTATTCATGATTCCGAATCTCTTCATTATTATTTTTTCAGGGATTTCCACATTGTCGGTGGCATCAGGTAAAAAGAAGAGTAACTCCACCCTCCCCTCAGGCTGAACCTACGCCCCACTCGAAGGACCTTGGGTAGCTCGCAGCAAGGTCACCATCGCTTTTTTGTTTCTGGCCGGTGGCAACACGTAGGTTTGAAGAATATCCCACTTAATTGTTCCCGAAATAACAATGGAATGTACTAATTGCGTAGAATTTTTTTGGCCGTTACGAAAAAAATTATGGCGGCTTATTATTTAACTTACTTAATAATAATAATAATAATAATATAAAATTTTCTTATCACAAAAAACAACAACAAATTAAATCAAACGAACGCCAAGGGGAAACATGGAATCCCGTATAGGCAAAATAGAATTTTTTTTATATTATTTGAACAAACACACATACACACACAAATAACATAGAGAAATGATGAAAAATAATAAATAAAGCAACAACAAACTGCTTAAAAAAATATACAGAAAAGTTTGGCAATAAGCTGCATACCAAAAGGAAAAAAAAATAATGAGCTTCAATAAAGTGAGAAATAAAGATCTAAGTCGTCGATATTGATCAGAAGATTAAAAAGTTTACAATTATTATTACTTAAATTATTATTACTTAGGTTATTATTTTAAACTGTAGCATTTTCATTAATACACTTAATTTTTAAATTGATAATAATGAAATAGTTTTGATGATAAAATAAAATTCTTTCAATTTATGTTGGTATTTTTTATATTATCCACATTGCTGAACGTTTCTTTTTTAAAGTTAATCTAATGCTCAACAAAGTCTTGGTTGAGTTATTTTGAGCAAATATTAGGAAGTACTTATGAAATTTCTTAACATAACGGACATTTTAAAACATTCTTTCTAGAAAACACTCTCTTTTATTTATTAATAACAATCTTATTAATAACAATCTTATTAATAACAATGGAATGTACTAATTGTGTAGAATTTTTTTGACCGTTACGAAAAAAAATACTGCGGCTTATTATTTAACTTTTATTATTACTTAGATTATTATTTTAAACTGCAGCATTTTCATTTATTCACTTAATTTTTAAATCGATAATAATGAAATACTTTTGATGGTAAAATAAAATTCTTTCAATTTATGTCGGTATTTTTTTTATATTATCCACATTGCTGAACGTTTCTTTTTTTTTAAGTTAATCTAATGCTCAACAAACAAAGTCTTGCTTCAGTTATTTTGAGCAAATATTAGGAAGTACTTCTGAAATTTCTTAACATAACGGACATTTTAAAACATTCTTTCTAGAATCCACTCACTCTCTTTTATTTCTCCCCTTCTCATTGAACTAGTATTGACCTGAAAACGTTGTATCTGACAATCAGCCAGGTTTCAGTTAAAGGAATATGTAAACTGGAATAAAAATCAAAACGAACTATATTTCTTCCAATATTACACGTTTTTCTATAGATACTGGGGTAAATTTTGGCATAAAAACTCTACATCTAACTTTATACTAATTTATTTTTTGACTTGTTAGTTTGCTGGCTGAGTGCTCAAGCATCTATTAATGGAATTTTTTTTAGCCTACTTTCATTTTTTTTATTCGAAATAATTTTTCTAATTTTTTTTTTTTAAAGTAGGTGTTAACATGCTGAAGATGTTTTATTTGTCCGTCCTCACATCCTCCAAATTTTCCGACGGATCTTATTTTTTTTTTAGCCTACTTTCATTTTTTTATTCGAAATAATTTTTAATTTTTTTTTATTTATTTTTTTTGAAAAGTAGGTGTTAACATGCTGAAGATGTTTATTTGTCCGTCCTCACATCCTCCAAATTTTCCGACGGATCTTATTTTTTTTTTAGCCTACTTTCATTTTTTTTATTCGAAATAATTTTTATATATATTTTTTTTTGAAAAGTAGGTGTTAACATGCTGAAGATGTTATTTGTCCGTCCTCACATCCTCCAAATTTTCCGACGGATCTTATTTTTTTTTTTTAGCCTACTTTCATTTTTTTTATCGAAATAATTTTTATATATATATTTTTTTTAAAGTAGGTGTTAACATGCTGAAGATGTTTATTTGTCCGTCCTCACATCCTCCAAATTTTCCGACGGATCTTATTTTTTTTTTTAGCCTACTTTCATTTTTTTTATTCGAAATAATTTTTATATATATTTTTTTTTGAAAAGTAGGTGTTAACATGCTGAAGATGTTTATTTGTCCGTCCTCACATCCTCCAAATTTTCCGATGGATCTTATTTTTTTTTTTAGCCTACTTTCATTTTTTTTATTCGAAATAATTTTTATATATATTTTTTTTTGAAAAGTAGGTGTTAACATGCTGAAGATGTTTATTTGTCCGTCCTCACATCCTCCAAATTTTCCGACGGATCTTATTTTTTTTTTTTTTTTAGCCTACTTTCATTTTTTTTATTCGAAATAATTTTTATATATATATTTTTTTTTTTAAAGTAGGTGTTAACATGCTGAAGATGTTTATTTGTCCGTCCTCACATCCTCCAAATTTTCCGACGGATCTTAATTTTTTTTTTTTGGTAGAAAGATGTGATACCAGTAACACACCTTTTATTTAACCTATATAGAACTACACTGCTCAAAACAATTAGGGGAGCACTTTGCGTATTTTTGTTAACCCTCTCAACTCCAACGCTTTATTTTTTATTCTAAAAATCTAAAATTTGTGAAATAGATTTAATATGTATCCAGAATGATATGGTAAAAAATAAGGGGGGAAATATTAATTTTTTTTAAACTAAAATTTAAGGGGAGGGGGGAATTGGGAATCATAACTTTTGAATAAATTTTAACAATATTTTTTTCAAAACTTTATTTGTTAAAAAATTTAAAATCAATTTTTAAACATCTAAGAATGCAAGCGTGAAGAATTTAGGGTCAATTTATTTCATAGAATTTTTTGGGAGAGAATTTTATTTTACCATGTTTTTTATATTTTCATTTAATTAAAACAAACATTATTTAATTCTTCAAAAGACATGATTCCCCCCCCCCCCCCCTTCCATCTAACGATAAAAAAATTGCAAACTTAAACTTAATGGGAAAAAATCGCAAGCTGATGATTCATGTTGAGTAATTTTTTTTTAAGGTGTACCGATCAATTCCTCGTATTCTCTTTGGGGTTTTGTTTTGTAGGTACGAAATCTGAACCTAATTTACCCTTTATCCTACCTCCAGAAATAGTGTAAAGTGAGATAGAATTTATATCAATTCCAAAAAAAATGTAATCATATATAAACTTGTGATATTTGTGAAAAAGTTTCTCTGTCAAATTCCTACGATGTTAGTCTTTTAAATAAATCATTTTTTTTCCACGTTTTTTGATTTTCGTATGCTTTATTGCTTCCAACTGAAAGTTTTTTTTTCTAATTAACTCGCAAAGATTCCAAATGGAATTATTGGGGGGAAAGGTTTTAACCATGAATTCCTCTAATTCTTTTGAGCAGTGTATATTTTTTTTAAATAGAGAGGAAAATTTAGGCAAAATTTACCCTTAAATCCTTAACCCTGGTTCCTGAAAAAAGTAATTTTCAGTGCAGATAGAAATATAAAACTCATTTTTTACCAAACATTAGAACTTAAATTTCAAAGTGACTATGTCAAACTAGTATTACAGGATTTATCTGCGCACTTCAAACTTTCAATTTCTACAAAGCCGCGCCAATGTCAAAATTTGGGTTTTAAATACCCGTTCCAAAACAACGTAAAAAAAAAATC
>JAFNEN010002410.1:0-17504 GCA_019343175.1 Oedothorax gibbosus
TTCGCAAATTATTGAAAAGTCCTAAACCACGACTTTTCTACCTACCGAGATTCACGCGATGCAGTATTCCGACGCTTGGACCAAGCGAAGAAGAAAGAGAGAAACCGTTTTCCTGCCGCCAATGTCCGCCAAGCAGACACAATTACGGGACGACTTCTTATAAATCAAGCGGTTCTTCCCCTGTACTCTTCAATTTAGAGCGAATTCAGAGCCCTATATGCCAATGTCGATCCTCCGTAGTTCTCCCACCCACATGCTGATTTGAAAAAGTTTAAATTTAAATGTGACTAACTATCAGAAGTATTATTCAGGGGGGAAAAACTCGAATGGTGTTACTTTATTTAATGTAAAGTGAAAATGTAGGCAGTAGTATATAAGGTTAAAGTGCGAGCCATATTACAATTAAATTTTTCAAATTACAAATAAATTTGTCAAACGACAAGCAATAATTATTGAATTTTCAATAAAACATTGTTTAATTTTGACTTTAACATAACTATGCATTACGTAACGTATTTTGGATGTTGAAATAATAAGTTAGTATGCTGTATTATTACTGGTTACTAAATGCTGTGCTTATTTGGACACATGCATTTTGTGTGGAAGCAGTTCTAATGGAAAAAATTATGTTACAAACCTACTTGTTTTTAATTATTTCGAATTAAAAACAATGAAAGTAGGTTAAGAAACCCTTTTATGCTGTATTAGCAGTCATCTGTACAGCACACATGTATACTAAATTAGTAACAGTACTTTGCTTGCATAATAAAATCAATATCTTTGTTGGTATATTTTACTTACTTTATCTGTGAAATTACAAAAGAAATATATAAAATCATTTCTTGATAATATTAAAATTGTGTACAATTAAAACAATTTCCAATAAAATTACGTCCCCAACATTATAGAAGACGATGACTGTAGAATAAATGCATGTATTTGCAAGATATATTTTTTTACTTGTATCATGGATGGCTTTTTAATAGTAAATGGTTAGTTGTTGCAGAATAATATAGGCTAAAAATCACGTTAAAGAAGGACGCATTTTGGGTTATCGCCAGAAGTTGTTTAACAAGACTGCTTAACTTTGTTGTCTGAAAGAAAATCTCTGAGAACTATTTATGCGTATCACAGATTTTCCCAAAACTTTTTCATTATCTTCTCAGAACTCTTGCTGAATCTAAATTTTTACATGTTAGGAATTCGTATAATAAAGGAAAACAAGAAGTTCTGTAAGAACTAAAATAGCCTACTTTCCTATTGCTATAATAATCAAATAAATTGTTATAGTTCTTAATGATTTCCTTTCACTGTGTTAGAAGAATTATATGTAATCACTGAATTATATGTCAGCAATCAAAGAAACACAAGTTATATTATAATCATAAGGTATTTATAGAGTTTTTTAAAATTTATATTGTAGTTATAAAATATTAATATGGCGGACAGACGGAAAGACAGACCGACATACGAACAGACAGACAGATGGACATCAACCGCATTTCAATACCTACAGTGATTTAAATGACTCAAAATTGAATATCGATGCTAATTCAATGGGAAATTCGCCGACAGATAGTAGATTTATGTCCGTCCGGACGTACAGACAGACGGACAAAAAGTATGAAAGTTGGGTATCTGAGGTCATAGCTTTCTAACAAAAAAAAGAATTTTTAAGATCCGATGATTAGAACCGATTTTGGAAGAGGGGTACAGACAGACAGACAAACGGACAGACAGGCGGACAGACAGGCGGACAGACATACGAACAGACAGACATACGAACAGACAGACAGACAGACAGATGGACAGACATACAGTTGGACATCAACCGCATTTCAATACCTACAGTGATTTAAATGACTCAAAATTGAATTTCAATGCTAATTCAATGGGAAATTCGCCGAAAGATAGTAGATTTATGTCTGTCCGGACGTACAGACAGACGGACAAAAGTATGAAAGTTGGGTATCTGAGGTTATAGCTTTCTAACAAAAAAAGAATTTTTAAGATCCGATGATTAGAACCGATTTTGGAAGGGGGGTACGGACAGACGGACAGACGGACATCGACCGCATGTCAATACCTACTTTTTCATTTTTTTAATTCTTTCGAATTAAAAAAAGTAAAGTAGGCTAAAAAGCTCTACGCATGTTGCATCTGGTATAGTTAGAAAATCATCCCGCATCTAGTTTGAGGACAATAATTTTAGATATTAACTAGCAAATGAATACCCGTTCTTCGCACGGATTAAAAAAATATCAAATCGATCCAAGTATGTGTACCATATAACCTGTTACATGATTAAAAACTTATGTTATTGTTCCCGCTAGTTATAAAGTATAAAATCCCGTTTCATTGCCTTAAATTTCCAAAATGAAAAATACGCTATAAAATGCACTCATAAATGCCATCACAATTCCCTCATAAATGCATAAAACCTTTTAGGTCATTTGGCGCGTTTTGGGAAATAATTTGGCGAGAAAATACATAGAGCTACAAACACACCCATTACACAGTTCTAGCACAAAGACCTTCGAACAATCAACCAGCTTATAAATTATTTATTAAAAAACATTTTGCCCATTTGGCGTGTATTAGTAAATAATAATTTGGCGAGCTTGGCAACGTACTTGGCGAAAAAATAAAGATATAAAACCCTAATATGCAGCTCTAGTGCGATGGCCTTTATCAACCATCATAGTTCAGTAATAGCTTAACTATACATGTATTGCTTAAATATGCATACATGCAGTCAACAGAAAAATCAATGAAAACATCATCAAATAAACCCACAATAAAATCCGGGAATGAAGACTGGCGGAATTACGTCACTTGAAACATGTCAATTATTTTTCAAATAAGGAATTTAGTTTCTGAAGGTAATGGCAACAGAATAAAATAAACATTTTCAATTTTAATTATTTACGTAAAAGTTTAATTTAATTTTTTCAGCCGATGGCAACAGGAAAGGAGAAAAATGATCGGATTTGAGCGAAAGTGGTGTAGTTTTTTTCAAAAAATTCTAATTTTCTCCAAAAATAGAACATTTTAAAACCTGAAAGTTCAAAAATCATAATCTAAGTATGAACTACGAATTTGTGCCAAGTTTACGAGTCAAAGATGTCTATGTTTAAGAGACTATAAGTAATATACGTACACAATTTCGTTTGTATTATTATAGATTACAATATATAGACACAATTAAGTATCAGTAAACACTATCCCTAGTATATTGTTACAGCTATAGCGGTTTGCAAAATTATAAATGTCAAGAAAAATATCTTTAGAAAATTTATTGAAAGGATAATGTTCGGAAAAGACAGGTTACTTTTTAACTCTGCTTAGAGTAAGCAGAAGACCTTCCCGTTTTTCATCGTTTTGTAATTCATTGGAGGAGACTGTAATTGTTCATTACTTTTATAGTGACAGAACTAAAGCTGAGTCTATAAGCAATAAAAATGAAAAAAAAAATAATTTCGATTTAATTTTTTTGTTTAGTTAGAAAATGTGTAGCTCCATATCGCGCCACCATATCAGGGTTACAAAGTCTGAACTTTACATTGACCTTTAAAGTGTCTGGCAAAAGTTTCGACCGTCGAAAAGTGTCAGGCAGTATTTATTATTAACTTTCAACAATATTTTTAAAACCCACGTAAAAATAAGCTCTGAGAAAAGGAGGTAAGCTCACTTATAATTTACCTACCTTTTGCTTCCGGTACCTGTAAATTGACAGTCGGTCTACTCTAGCGGGTATGCATGCACTAAAAGTATATGAAAATCAAACCAAATCCGACACATTTCATTCGTCAGAAAATAACTTGGGTCTGGGGGCCCTGGGACTATAAGTATTTTTCCAGAAATAACATACTAATCTTAATTCTTTCGTTAAAATTTCAAAACACATCGTGATTTTCTTCCCAATTCAAATGATAAAATTCCCAAATTTCAAAAATCTTAGATAAGGGGTAATAGTACGGTTTTACATTCCAAATAAATGGTAATAGCCAATTTCTTTGGTATAAACATCTTTACTTGACGGTGATTAGCCGAACTCCGATCTCCTAATCATCGTTCCACAGGTGTGTCGACTCCAGGGAGTTTAACTCGTTTAAGTACGGGTGATTAGACAGTAAAATCAGCCATAACATAATTATTCTTGAAACTGCAATCAATTTAGAAATCTATAAGGAATGTTATATAATTTGCGAAAGAAAATGAATGAAAATGGCCAATTTGAGCTTTTCAAAGATTAAAATGCAACTAAATGACTTTTTTTATATGTCTTGTGTAAAGCGGCTCTAGGTTACAGTTACTGTTAAAAAACATACTTATATTTTGATAAAACTTCAGTGAGTATTTGACAGAAAAATATGCTATTTTGGTTCTTTCTCAACTTCTTTTAAGCCTTAAATTCCCTAACCTAATATAATCTATCAAAACTAAAATTCTTTAATTAATAACTAAGTATTATTTCAGAAATAAACATAAAGTTTAATTTTTTTTAAATTACAAAATATACTATGTTTAATGAACGCTTATTTAACGATCCCCCCCTACCCCCCCCCCCCCAATTCAAATGATAAAATTCCCAAAAATTTTAAAAACCTTAGAAACATCTTTCAGTGTAACAAAACCCTGAAAATTGACTAATAATACGGTTTTGCATTCAAAATAAATGGCAAATTTCTTTGGTATAAACACCTTTACTAGACGGTGATTAGCCGAACTCCGATTTCCTAATCATCGTTCCAGCAGGTGTCGGCTCCAGGGAGTTTAAACTCGTTTAAGAACGGGTGATTAGTTGGGGAAATCAGCCAAGGCATCAAATGATTGCTACGGATGATGCCATTATTAATTATAGTTGCGAATATGGTAATTGGTATGGTTTGGGATGGTTATTGGCGAGGTAATTTTAACACCTGTGTAGAAGATTGGTAATTTGAAAAGCAATCCATTCACAAGATGGAAATCTAAACGGGCATTTATAACACACTAAAATAAATTTAAATGTAAGTTTATAACGTATTTTAAATGTTACACTTTTATAAAATATTGTAAAATGGTTATTTAATAATTTTTAAAATTTATTTAAGCATTTCATATTTCTTATGGGCGGCATAGAATAGCACAGCATTATTTATTTATACAATGCTATTAAATTTTTATGGGAAAAAATAAAATATTGCAGTACAATATTAAGCATAAACTGCATAACTATCTCTAAACATTTATCGTGGTTAAGCTATCACCTATTTGAAAAATATTTAAAAACCAACTATCTCTTTGAGGAATAATTAAAAACCAACCATCTCTTTTAAGAATAGTTAAAAACCGATCACTACTTTGAATAATACTTAAAAACCAATCATCTCTTTAAAAGATGTTTCAAAACCAATCATCTGTTCATCATTACTCAAAATCTTGAAGTTTGAATATTAACAACATTCAGCTACGTAATATAAACAAGTAAAAATAATTTTATTTAAACCAATCTGGTTAATAACATATTTTGAAACTAATTTACACTTAAACGTACGATCTAGATCACCATCTAAAGTATAAAATCTATTAAAAACTAAACGACATTAACAAATTGTCTCTTTAAATAGCTAACAAAGTTTTTTTTTACTTCCATATTTAATATTTGGCGAAGATCGATAAACTATCTTCTCCTAATGCCCATTTTATGATCTCATTCTATAAAACGTTTTAATTAAAGGCCGAACGTTTTGAGCGTCTTGAACGTAAAACCTACTTTAAAAGGAATTTAAAAGATTATTAAATTCAGTTATATGTAATACATATCCATAATAAAAATATTTTAAAGGAGCCAATTTTTGTTATGATGTACAAATACGAAAATAATCAAATAATTCTCGTACGTTTGACGAAATGGCAACAGTGAAAATATTGAATGAAAATGGAATTTGCATGTTATTTCAATGTAGATTAAATTTTTAGTTATTTAAATTTTTAATGTACTTCTAATTTAAATTTTTTTTATGAAATTTGAGATGTAACCTAGCCTGATTTTTTGCTTTAAAATGACGTATCCCACTTATTTGTGCGACTTACGGTTCGTTCTGTGAAAGTAGGTAACAGACGGACAGACAGACGGACTGAACGATTATAATACCTTCCACTTGTTACGTTATAAACGTAGTGTGGAAGCTAAGAAACTGATGCTATCACTAGATATTAAATACTATCGTCTAACTCCAAACAAAAACGAAATTTTAGAACGCTCTAAAGTCTAAATAATAACTTTAGGAGATACTGTTTACAATAAAATAGCCTATATCTTTTGTATAATTCAATAAAATGAAAAACCATTTTGACCAAAGAGTCCCAAACTATAAAATCACTACGGTCTGTTGTTGGACAGATAACATATCATCGCACAATACAATTCTAAAAGTACCTCACATTCAAAACTTACATGCATAAAAGAGACACTTAAATTATACTTTATTGATCGAAAAAAAATCGATGGCAATCATATATATGATTTCTTTTCACATAAAATTTTAAATGCTTTTAAGATAATTTGTTTGTCATTGTTTTAAAACCATAAACATCAAATCTCTGGATTGGAATCATATTTGGAAAAAAATTTGATGAGAGTTACTTTCAAAAAACAACTATTATCTGTTCCTGTTGTTTTTAGTAGAACCGAATGGTCAAAGTTAAGAAACGCCGTTGTAAATTTGTTAGCCTGACCAGATTTGCCTCAGTGATAATTTTTCGACAATGAAATCATCCTTAAAGTTTCATAATTCAGATTTTATTTACGTTGTTTTTGTTTGAAAAAGCTATACAAAAATTCAAATAGAGACGATTTGCAAGTTTTTTTTTATATCTAGGTAGTTAAATAAGAAACTAAACTGTACTGCGAAATGCATACATCTGGTCACCCTAAAATATGTACACTGTCAATACTCGACTGTTGATCTTTTGGGTTAGGTTAGGTTAGTTTAAATTATCGTCGCACTAAAGCTACACGAGGGCTATTGGCGACGAGCGTTGTATTTTAGAACCACAGTCAAGTGACGAGCCAACACCTGAGTAGGCACTCAACGCAACAGTTACGCAGCGTTCGGACTTTGAAGGACATTTAACGTGCACTCCCGCCACACGGGGTATTATTCGTCGGACATTTTTGGCTGCACAGGGTGATCTTTTGGGAATCGACAGCATTATTAATTGTTAGTAGGCATTTTGTTGGCAACAAAATTCTAATATCAAATTTTAAAATGTGTGGTTTTTTCTTCGTAAACTGCTCTTTGAAGACAGTTCTTGGACTTTGTAGTATTAACCATAGAGACATAGTACTTAGATAAGAATAGATTTCATAACTTGCCTAGAGTTCAATTTTACTAAATGAATAATGGTTGTGTTAAAATTTCCATAAACAGAATAGATTCTACCACCAGAAAGCGTTATTAAGCAATGCATAATAAATTAACATCGCTACATGGAGAGGTATAAAAACAAGAAGTTCTGATAGCACTAAAATAGCTATTTTCCGTTACTTTAATGCTCATAGAAATTTTTACAGTTGGTCAGATCGATGGACAAAAAGTATAAAATATAAATCCCTGATTATTCCTTTCAATAAACAAACCGAAAAATTGGGAAATCGGAAGGTTAGCTTGGAAGTTATGAGGGTACGAACAGTAATCACAACCTTGTCAATTTCCTTTTCATTTTTGAAAGGAGAATGTTTCAGATGATGTAATGCTCTTTTTTTCCTTATTCCATGTTCTACGATTTCATTGGTTGTTTCGGTTTCACTCTCAAAATGACCGTCATGGATGAAAAGAAACTATTCTTTCTATGCAAGATTTATTACTCATTTTCAAATACCAAAACAAAAGTAATTCCAGACAAAAAAAATAAAAACAAGATCACTGGAGCTGTTGCCATTCGCGACGTGAAACAACTCCATTCTTTCGAATTAAAAAAAAGTTGACTCAAAATAACGGAGTTTCTTTTATAAAACCATGGTCCGCAAAATCCCTATATACTTACCGATGTTTCTCTTTAAAGTACAAGAAGAACACTTATGAAATAAACTTGATGGTTTCTTTTTGGCATCCCAAACCAAAAGTCTAAAATCTAAAATATTTGTGTCTGAAGATATTGAGATTGGCAACTGCATTTGCCTGCAAATGAATTGATATCAGAAAGTTCCATTGTAGAATTGGATGTTTATTTTTATGACTTCTAAAATGATACGAACCTTTTATCGTAAGAATCCATGGACAAAGTTTGCATTGTAATTCAGTTGAATTGGTCTCTAGAGGCCAGCGGTAGTCTCATGGTAGAGTAATATAAGAGCCCCTGGTCAAATAGACCAGGAATAAGGTTTGAAGTTTTCATATAAAGGCTTAGGACAAGAGTAGGGAGTTTAGATAGGGATCAGATTCTCTATTCTTTATTGGTTTAGGCACAATAAAACGATGAACAGACAAGTTTGGTGTTTTCATTGGTAACTGACTTTATTTAGATTAAGATAATACTTACGTTCTCATTATTAATTTAAATTTATAAAATGACATCTATTGAATAAATATTAACCTTATGTGCAATTATTAGTATCTTCATTTCTCCTTCTCCAGCCAATAACCTTTATGGCAGGAAATAAATTTTGCAATTTTTTGCATTATTTAGCGAATAAAAATATATTTAAATAGTGAAAACGAATGAAAAATGCTTTCTTCAAGAAGTCATTTTAGACATCATTTCTTGACCATAAACAAATATATTTTTTTATCTATCGTAATAACCGAGTAGTTAATCAAAATTTACGTTATAACAAGATATATATAACATTAAGGTCTATGGGCAATTCAAGGGACCTAACATTTATGGCATTATAAACAAATTTTCGTGGTCGTTGTAACCTAATTTGTAACTTTATATACCTACTAGCTGACCCGACAGACGTCTTGTATTTACTATGAATATTGAATTCTTATTGAAGGTTGATCGAAAAATCCATCGATCCTTGGCAAATGCAGCCAAAAAAGGTCCAAAAAATAATACCCTATGTGGTGGGAGTGCACGTTAAATATTTTTCAAAGTCCCGACGCTGCGTACGATATAAAAGTTGCATTGGGTGGCTAATCAGGTGTTGGCTCGTCACATGACTGTGGTTCTAAATAAAGACGCCCGTGGCCAATATCCCTCTTGTACAGCTCTAGTGCGACGATAATTCAAGCCAACCCTAACCCATACAACTGGATGAGAATAACCTACGCCTAAATTTCTAACCTCGCCAAAAGCCGCCAATGCCAACATTCAATTGGCCATATCATAGCTGTACCAAATTTGATAGTTTCATAAACATAAAGTTTTTACGCTATACGTAGAGGGAATTAACATTTCTTAGAAGTATTCATCAGATATAGAATAGTAATCGCCTTTACTGCCATGATACATTGTAGCAAAATCTGCACTTCTTACCGTTTATAAACATCAATTAAATTAAATTCGAAAAAAAAACAAGATTTCAATTCAATAGATAAAATAATGATATTCAAATAAAATCCTACAAATTAAAATCACGTGCTCTGACGTGCTTATACTTAATTTTGTTCACGTTGATCGTGCTGAAATTTCTTTTAAATTGAAATAAAAAGTATAAATTCTATAATCTTACAATGCTATTCCTATGGAGAAATCGGCTCACGTTTTTCACTCCTACGCCCGTTCGGGTTCGAATTTCGAATAACTCATTCATTAAGAACCTTCTCCTCACAATAACAAACGCAACGAAAAAAGAATTAGTGAAATCGGACCTGCCGTTCAGGCGTGATGCCGTCACAACGAAAAAATGGGACTTTAATTTATAAGAAAGATAGTCAGATGGTTGTTGTTACATTTACATCTTGGCTCTTCTAACTCAGGCAGAAACATGTCAACCTTGGCTGAGTTGAAAATGTTCGGTGTTCACTAATTATTTTGGCGAACGCTCGGCGAATCTTTATTGGTTTAGAGGGTACTGAATAATAGTATCACAATAATAGCAGTCAACTGAATACTTTTCCACTAATTTACCCATTTTGTGGTTCTGAAATGCGAATGCTCATTGTTCTGCGTATTAAAATACATTTTTTATAATTACGTGAAAAAAATTCGATTTTTACACTATCTATAATAATAAAAAAAAAAAAAGAGTCTGTGTGTCTGTTTGTCTTCGGATCGTAAAAGAGCTACTTATACTGCCCTCAGAAATTCGAAATTTTCAAGATAGATTCCCTTTAATACCGACGTGTGCACCTGAGGCTTAGTTTTTTCATATTTGTTCAATTTTTAGAGAAAATTCGATTTTCTGAAAAAAATTCGCCACTTTCGCTCAAATCCGATCATTTTTTCTCTTTTTTGATGCCATCGGCTAAAAAAATTAAATAAAACTTTTAACAAAAACATTTAAAATTCAAAATGTTTATTTTATTCTTTTGCCATTACTTTCAGAAACTAAATTCATTATTTGAAAAATAATTGACATGTTTCAAGTGACGTAATTCCGCCAGTCTTCATTCCCCGATTTTATTGTGGGTTTATTTGATGATTTTTTCATTGATTTTTCTGTTGATTGCATGTATGCATATTTAAGCAATAAATGTATATAGTTAAGCTATTACTGAACTATGATGGTTAATAAAAAGGCCATCGCACTAGAGCTATTAGTGTTTTATGTCTTTATTTTTTCCCCAATTACGTTGCCAAACTCGCCAAATTATTAACTAAAATTCGCCAAATAGGCAATTTCTTTTATAAATAATTTATAAGCTGGTCGGTTGTTCGAAGGTCATTTTTTAGAGCTGTATAATGGGTGTGGGTAGCTATATCTATTTTCTCGCCAAATTATTTCCCAAAACGCGCCAAATGAGCTAAAAGGTTTTATGTATTTATGAGGGAAATTGTGATGACATTTATGAGTGAATTTTACAGCGTATTTTTAATTTTGGAATTTTAATGCAATGAAACGAGATTTTATAATTTATAACGAGCGGAAACAATAAGTTCATGATCCTATAACAGGTTATATGGTACACATATTTGGAATCTATTTGATATTTTTTTATTCCGTGCGAAGAACGGGTATAAATTTGCTAGTAATTTTAATATCAGACGCGTGCGAAAAGTTATACTTTTTAGAAACAGTGATAAAAATTTACTTTTTTTCACCCAAAAGCAGTGAAAAAAAGTACTTTTTTTCACTCTTTTCATAAGATGCCAACATTAAGTAAAATTTCTATTTCATAATATTCATAAAATCCAGAAATTTATTGATCTGCTTTATTTATAAATATTATGCGCGTGAATGTTATTATTTTATCAGTATCCATGTTCAAATGTTTGACTTTAAATTAAAAAATAAGTTTGCCTTTTGTAGTTCCAGCGATTTATCAATGCCGATCTTCTTAACGTAAAAAAAATTAGAACGTGAATTATTTTTGAACCAATGAGATTTGATTTTTTTCACGTAATTATAAAAAATAGCGTATGAAACACGTGTGAAAAGTAAACTTTTTAAAACACGTGTCATTATTTCACTCGCTCATACCTCGCTCGTGAAATAAAACACTAGTTTTAAAAAGTGTTACTTTTCACACTTGTTGCATAAATAACTATTTTTATGTTTAAAAAACCAGCGCTATTCATAACCAATTTTTTTCAACTCTCCAATTGGCTGAGTTCATTAAACTTTTTATAAATTTTTAATTAATATTTAAACCTATTAGAAAATATTTTTTATTTCATTTCGTTCAAAAATCAATTCCTTGTAATAAAACTTTTTTAAAAATAATTTTGTTTTGCAATAGTTTAGTTTAAATACTAAATGTTATAGTTTTTTTTGTGTGTGGAACTTTGTACATAATGGGAAGATATTAAAACAAAACTGATTTAGAATAAATAAATGATCATTTAATTTAAGAGTTTTTCGAAAATTTAAAAACAAATTAGTGTAATTAATTTTAAGCAATTTCGAAATGGAAATAAACTACACCATTTCAATCCTTATTTTCTGATTTATTTCATGCGGAATAAATCTAATATTTCTATACCTTTTGTCAAACTAAATTCATCGACTACGCCTTTGGGTTTATTTGCGTTGTAAATGTTAACGATGGTTTTAAACGAATAGCAAATAGTTAGTATTGATTTCAGTTAACTTTCAGTGATTTCAGTTGACGTGTGAAAAGTAAACTTTTTAAAACACGTGTCATTATTTCACTCGCTCATACCTCGCTCGTGAAATAAAACACTAGTTTTAAAAAGTGTTACTTTTCACACTTGTTGCATAAATAACTATTTTTATGTTTAAAAAACCAGCGCTATTCATAACCAATTTTTTTCAACTCTCCAATTGGCCGAGTTCATTAAACTTTTTATAAATTTTTAATTAATATTTAAACCTATTAGAAAATATTTTTTATTTCATTTCGTTCAAAAATCAATTCCTTGTAATAAAACTTTTTTAAAAATAATTTTGTTTTGCAATAGTTTAGTTTAAATACTAAATGTTAGTTTTTTTTTGTGTGTGGAACTTTGTACATAATGGGAAGATATTAAAACAAAACTGATTTAGAATAAATAAATGATCATTTAATTTAAGAGTTTTTCGAAAATTTAAAAACAAATTAGTGTAATTCATTTTAAGCAATTTCGAAATGGAAATAAACTACACCATTTCAATCCTTATTTTCTGATTTATTTCATGCGGAATAAATCTAATATTTCTATACCTTTTGTCAAACTAAATTCATCGACTACGCCTTTGGGTTTATTTGCGTTGTAAATGTTAACGATGGTTTTAAACGAATAGCAAATAGTTAGTATTGATTTCAGTTAACTAAGTCTTGTGATAGATATCGACACGAGTTCGGCGTCAGTACGATTGAAACATTATATGAAGGTAGGAATTATTATGTAGAGTGGTTAATATATCTGTTAGACAAAATTTGGAATCGGATTTCACAAACAAGTATTCGATGGTATGCCAAATTTTCCAATATTTAACGCCGTCCTATAAAATATTTACACCCAATTTAATAGGAATTTTAGTGATTTAGAGCCATAGACAAGTAAGATCATTAAATTCAATGTTGAAAAACAATAAAATTGAAAATAAAAAAAACGTTACAGCAAAGTAATAGAGGAAATGCATATTAGCTTTACAAATTTGTATTTCCCATTTTAGCTTCCACACTACGTTTATAACGTAAACAAGTAGGTTTGTAACAGAATCTGTCACTTAACTCGCTTCCACATATTTGTGTTTAACAGGAAAAAACGCGCCAAACACAACATTAATTCTATATTTAACATTTACAAGCTAAATTTGGCTAGTTTCATTTATTTTATTTCGAAAATTCAATAATTATTACTTATCGTTTGCAAAAATTAATTTATATTTAAAAAAATAAATATGTCATATTCCTCGCTTTTAAATAGAATGAAAACATTTCATATCAACATACAAGGATTCCGTAGTGAAATATATTTGACGTCATTTCAAACTGATCGATGTCGCAAAAATAAATTTATTTTAATTTATTGTCTAAAAGAATTAAAGTTTCTTGAGCGATTGTTGCGAATTGCAAATGTGATTTAATTCTAATAAAAACAGGGCCTTTAGCTATTTGTAATTCAAAGTTTTAAACGCCAAAATTAACTATTTTCATTAATCTTCTTCTCAGATTTATTAATTAGACTTTATCGTTTGCTAAATTTGTTTGAAGTTCGAAGAATAATGATGTAATCTTTTTTAATAAATATTTTTGTCGCCACAATTTCCCATTTACATTTCTTTCGAAAATTCACTTATTTATAGTTTGTTAAATTAATTTACAGTTCAAAAAATTTATAATTTGTACAATTGATGCTTTAAAAATAAAAGCGAAACTTAGCATATTTTTTTATGCCAAGTTAGAATTCTCTATGCATCTTTCTACATACATATATATAGAACCATTAAAATAACTCTATTGTGATATTACAACAATCCAAACTGAATTATATCGCATAAATAAATATTCTTTCAAAAAGATTTATTTTTATTTTAAATAAAGTTTCTCGTACGTTTAACGAAATGGCAACAGTGAAAATATTGAATAAAAATGGAATTTGCATGTTATTTCAATGTAGATTAAATTTTTAGTTATTTAAATTTTAAATAAACTTCTAGTTAAAATTTTTTAATGAAATTTGGAATGTAGCCTAATCTGATTTTTTGCTTTGAAATGACGTATCCCACTTGTCTGTGGGACTTGTGGTTCTTTCTGTGAAAGTGGGTGACAGACAGACGGACAGACGGACTGAACGATTATAAAACCTTCCACTTTTTACGTTATAAACGTAGTGTGGAAGCTAAAAGTGGAAGGTTTTATAATCGTTCAGTCTGTCCGTCACCCACTTTCACAGAAAGAACCACAAGTCCCACAGACAAGTGGGATACGTCATTTTGAAGCAAAAAATCAGATTGGGCTACATTCCAAATTTCATTAAAAAATTTAAATTATAAGTTTATTTAACAATTAAATAACTAAAAATTTAATCTACATTGAAATAACATGCAAATTCCATTTTTATTCAATATTTTCACTGTTGCCATTTCGTTAAACGTACGAGAAACTTTATTTAAAAAAATACAAACTTTTGAAAGAATATTTATGTGATATAATCATAGATATCATAATTAAAGTATTAGATTGGCTGATCACGTGACCTCCAATGCTAACGACGGGACGCGCATGGAGGCCTTTTGGTAGGCATAATGGCCAGTGTTGCTGCCACTTTAAGGAGAAAAATACTACGAAAAAAATACTATTTAATTCTAAAATTACAAAAAAAATACTAGAAAAGGATTTAAAGTCACTATAAATATTCCAAAATACAGCTAGTATTTTTACGATATTTTTTTGTAATTTTAGAATTATTCTAAAATACTAATATGCTCTTTAAACTTTAAAACAGAAATTTTTCAGAATTTACTTAAAACGATATCTATTAGTGATCAATAAATATATTTTTATTTCATACTCATGATGTTTTTTAAAGTACAGGTGTTGCGTATCGATGACGTATTAAAGTTGTATTTTATATAATATTTATTATTTAAGTAAAACTGTTACCATAATTCTAGCAACACAAATTTTGATTGTAAATATTGAGAATTAAAAAACGTTGTATCTTCAGAACTCTGTATTAAAATTTGTAAAAATTGATTTCAAATGTTCGCCTTATACATTTAGATAACTTAATTATAATGAGGAACCGCTTCAGTTGAAACAATAAGTTAAAAATAGATTATTTAAAATGAATTGTTTTTTTAAAGAAATATTAGTACAAATTAAATACGATTTATTTTAACTCGATTTGTAGAAGCACCTTGGAAAACTAGATTCAACAAACACTTTATTAACACAAAAACAAACATTACAGAATAATTTTTGTTCGTCAGAAGGAGGTTAAAAAAACCGTATACGTGACTAAATAATCATAATTAGAATTAATAAGACACAATAATAAGACACATTATAAGTTTAAAAAAAACCCACAAAAAATAATAAATTAAAATACATAAATATACACAAAAAGAAAAATGTGGCAATGCTAATCTTATATATAAATTAAAGTCCCATTTTTTCGTTGTGACGGCATCACACCTGAACGGCTGGACCGATTTCACTAATTCTTTTTTCGTTGTGTTTGTTATTGTCAGGAGAAGGTTCTTAATGAATGAGTTGTTCGAAATTCGAGCCCGAACGGGTGTAGGAGTGCAAAACGTGATTTTTCCATAGGAATGAATAGCATTGTTATGAACTTTTAATTTATAAATTTCGTTTTCTAATTTGAAAAAAGTTTCAGCGCGTTCAGCGTGAGCGAAATTTAAGTATAAACACGTCAGAGCACGTGAGTTTAATTTGTAGGATTGTTATTTGAATATCATTATTTTATTTTTATTTATAGAATTTAAATCTTTTGATTTTTTTTGTTTCCGAATTTAATTTAATTGATGTTTATAAATGGTAAGAAGTGAAGATATTGCTACAATGTATCATGGCAGTAAAGGCGATCACTATTCTAGATCTGGTGAATACTTCCAAGAAATGTTAATCCCCTCTACGTATAGCGTAAAAACTTTGTTTATGAAACTGTCAATTTGGTACAGCTATGATATGGCCAATTGAATGTTGGCATTGGCGGCTTTTGGCGAAGTTAAAAATTTAGCGTAGGGTAGCTATTCCGATCCAGTTGTATGGGTTAGGGTTAGTTTTAATTATCGTCGCACTAGAGCTATACAAGAGGGATATCGGCCACGGGCGTCTTTATTTAGTACCACAGTCATGTGACGAGCCAACACCTGATTAGCCACCCAATGCAACTTTTACATCGTACGCAGCGTCGGGACTTTGAAAAATATTTAACGTGCACTCCCACCACATGGGGTATTATTCCACATTGGACATTTTTGGCTGAATTTGCCAAGGATCGATGGATTTTTCGATCAACCTTCAATTAGAATTCAATATTCATAGTAAAGACAAGACAACGTCTGTCGGGTCAGCTAGTGCTATATAATCAAAACAAAATGCCCAAAACTCTGGTCAGCGGAAATATATATAAAAAAACCAGTTTGCTTCTATAAATTAAAAAATACATCAATATCGTCTATTGACAAAATAAATTTAAATAAAGAATTTATAAACCTGCATAAAGAAGGGATACTTTGAAGTTCAGTAGGTAGTTTATTGAATACTTTTGGGGCTAAATATGAAAAATGTTTTCGAAAAATGTCTTTGTGGAAATGGGATATGATAAATTTCATTTAAACACGCTTCAACGTTTGGTTTTTAAATTTTTATAACAATTGAGGCTAAATAGAATGATTTGGAGCTGAATAAAAAATATTAAAAGTTGTATTTATTTTTTACATTATTGTGGTTTAAAATGATAGCATAGTTCTCATTGAAAAGGCTTCAAAAATATAAAATTCTCAAGTCTACACAATTGGTGAAGTTTCCCAAGGCTTGAGAGGGATATAAAAGTTGAATATCGTACAAGTGCATTTCTTGACAAAAACCCCCTTACGTCAAAATTCTTTTTCTTGTTAAAAAAAAAAAATAGTTGCGTGATTTTATCCATTTTATTGACGCCCTTGCGTGTTCGACAAACACACGCCCTGCTCCAAACTGTTATTCGAATTGCGAGAGTTTAGAGGACAAATGTCAAATACGCGTTCTTTCAACCAAACAGTCTATAAAATGGTTTGTCTTACAGAGAAAAAACAGAGTTTGATTCCAATGGATTCCATCTCATGTTGGAGTCTTTGGCAATGAGGTTGTGGACTAGCTTGTGAGAGGGGAAGTGCTCTCCCCCGTGCTGCATCTCGTGAACTCTTTGCGTCCAAAATATTTTTATCCATACACTCTTAAAAAACAAAAGAGTGAAATCCACTCCCATAGGGGAAGTGCATTTTCGGCATG
>JAFNEN010002411.1:0-17073 GCA_019343175.1 Oedothorax gibbosus
TACATAATTCTCTTGTCGTATCATTGATATTGATATTATTAATTGGTATGATAAAATATGATATAGATTTAAATTTGAATTGAAATTAACAAAATAATCTTGTCATAAACTTTTTTTGCTACATGTTTTTGCAACTGTATTGACTTGCATCATTATACCAGTGCCGTATCATATTGTCTGCATTATTATTACAAAAGCTAAAAAGATAAAATATATTATCTGTAAATATTGGCATAATACAAAAAAAAACCAAGATGATGTCTCTCTTCTTAGGAGGTGACAAGCATTTTAGCTTCCACACTACGTTTATAACGTAAAAAGTGGAAGGTAATTATAATATTTCAGTCCGTCTGTCTGTCCGTCCGTATGTCACCGAACGAACCGCAAGTCTCACAAATAGTGGGATATGTCATATTGAAGCAAAAAATCAGACTAGGCTACATCCCGAATTTCATTAAAAAATTTAAATTAGAAGTTTATTTAAATTTAAATTACTAAAAATTTAATCTACATTAAAATAACCAATAACATGGAAATTCCATTTTTATTCAATATTTTCACTGTTGCCATTTCGTCATTTGTACGAGAAACTTTATTTAAAATAAAAATTAAACTCTTGAAAAATATTTATTTTTGTGATATAATTCAATTTGGATTGTTATAATAGCACAATAGAGTTTTTTGATGATTCATTATATATGTATGAAGAAAGATGCATAAAGAATTCTAACTTTGCATAAAGAACATGCAAAGTTTCGCTTTTATTTTTAACGCATCAATTTAATTAATTAATTTATTTATTCATTTATTTATTTATTTATTTATTTTTCGAACTATAAACTGGTGGCTACAAAAAGATATTTATTAAAAAAATATATTATTATTCTTCGAACTTCAAAAAAATAAGCAAACGATAAAGATTAATTATTAAATCTGCAAAAGAAGATTAAAGAAAATAGTTAATTTTGGAATTACAACGGCGCTGTTTTCCGAATTTCTTTCTGTGGTGTATAAATAGTTTCTTTCCCGTTGAACACAAATGTTGTGTGGAAGCGGTTTAAGTGACAGATTCTGTAACAAACCAAATTGTTATATTTCTACTTTACCCAAATCATTTGAAAAAAAAAATCATCAAAATTTGGTTTGGTAGATGCTTTACCATACAATTCTGGAAACAGTACCATCTTAAAGAAGGTTAAGAAGGATTTTTTTTCAAATTCAACTTTGGCATCCTTTTCACCGTGAACAACCCCATACAATAGCCTTGCTAGTGAAAGGCGTTTTCATTGGGTGACAATTTTTTTTTATTGTACTTAAAGCTGGTAAAGTAATTCTTGTGGTGCAAGCAGATTTCATATTTGACGCAGTAACTCTGCCAGCTCTGTATGTGAACCATTCACTGCTCTTTCATTGATTCCGTGTGGAAATTTCAATTTCCCTTGTATCCTGCGTAGTGAAAGCGAATTTGAAATCACTTGCAGCTTTTTGCAAGTCTTGTAACGAAACACTCAAATTATGTTCATTAAATTTAAATTGCTCTTTACAAAAGTACTGTTAAAAAGCGAAATGACGTTGTTGTTTCTTATCCTCATTGTCTGACGGAGTCAGACAAGATCCGCAAGTTCGTTGACTGATAGATAGTCGAAGACTAGAAGAGGATTGCAATAAAGATCCTCTCTAGGGAGTCACATATGCAATCCAAAAGGTGTTCAGGAGATGCCTGATGACTGGCATTTGGTGCGGGTGGCGAAGGTCTTTCTGCCCTCGTTGAACACTTGATGTGACTGCTGACGAGTCTTGAGAGTGCAGTCCGGGTATGTCTGTCGCACGGGAGGTCAAGGGACAAACCCAGTTTTGAGCCCATGTACCAATTATGGGTGGGGGGGGGGGGGGTGTTTTTCACTCCGTCGATATTTTTGATTTTTCTCGCGACTATAGCTCCAGAAAAGTAAATGACGTTTATCACTGCACTAAAACAGTCAACATCTTGTACTGGCGGAGAATGCTGTGAAACTACTCATAGGTCTTTCGAGGAATTGCCCTTTTTGGGACACCTGACACACTAGGCGATTCAGTCTTGGACTGTGGAGTTAAAAATCAATATCTTTGATTTGCAGATAGTCTCTTTGCTTGTCTTATTACTCCAATAGGCAGGAACAGAGATGTGCAGGATTCATATTCTCTCCTTAGAATAATGTCCTGAACACAGGTAGGGCCTGATTTCTGCCAGGGCAAACGGGGCACGTGCCCAGGGGGGCAGAACCACTTTAAGGGGGCCCCAAATTTTCTTCATGAACATTTATGCTCAATACAACTGCCCCAAACTTTTTAATATGAAGTATGCAAAAAAATTAAATTCATGAACAAAAGTTGACTATGAAATTATGTTTAAAATCTGAATTAATCAATTCACAAAAATTAGTTATTTTGGGGGTATTCAGCATGCTTTCCAAGCTAATTACTTCAGCTATTTTTTTTTTTTTGGTAAACAATGTAAGGAAAATACACGCAAATATTTTATCGAGGTATGATTTGGGGCACCCAAATTTGCTCGTGCCCTGGGCCCCTAAAGTTGTAAGTCGGGCCCTGCACACAGGGCGGCAACATGATAGTGCAAGACTCGACAAGTCCAGCCATGCATGTACAACGAGCAGATTTAATGATTCCATGATTTGAGGAAAACGAACCATGGCTCCAAAAGTTTTTCTGATGGTCTCTGGGAGTGACGAATCTATGTAAAAAGAAAATAAAATATGAATAAACAGTTTATAAAATTTTAAAACAATTATTATATAAAAATATAGAGAAAGTTTTAGCCTTAGAAAAATTAAAATACTTTTCAGACACTAATAAAGAAATGTGCAATTTATTATACAAATTTTTTATTATTCTTAAAGTATTTAATTATAAGTACAATTAACTAAAGTACAATTTTTAGTTTTTCTAGAAAAGATCTTTAGTGCTATATCTACATATCTAAAAAATGGAGATGCTTTATAATTACATTATTCTTAATTTTAGAACGAAACGTTCATTCAATAAACGTACATTTAATTTTTAAAAAAAAAACCGTAGGCTTGTTTAATATGCATATAGTGTGTCTCAAAAGTTTAGACAAAAGACATTTTGAGTCACAAAATTTCACTGAAAAGGTTTATTTAAATTTTTTTTTGGTAGTAAGGATAAGGCAAGTATATATAATTAAAAATTGCATGAATCACAAAGAAAACAACCAATAATAAATATTAATTGAATTAATTGTAAAAAGTTCCCAAAAAATCTGTCTCATAAATATAGACAAAATCGATTTAATGTCATTTAATGATCTAATTTCGCATTTTTTTGGCTAGAATTGTATTTCTGTTTGATATGATGATTTAAAAAACACATTTTACCGTTGAATTTTAACCATTTTGTACCATTCCTGGTCCAATTACATACCAACAGCCAATATAGCCGTTTTAGCTTTTTTAAGGGGAAATATTGCTAGCGATTTGCGTAATACATATCCTAATTAGATGTAAATAACGAATATATGCCTAACACAATAGTACCGATAAGTTTTACAACCGATTCGTGCATTTGAAGACATGTAATGACGCATTTTCTGGTAAAAAACGTAAATTTTTAAAATTTAAAATTTCCAAAAAGACAAAAAAATGGTCTGTTGTGCACCTTAACACGATGTAGAGTTTGCCTCTCCTTCAAAAAAGCCAAAAAATTCCCAAATTTTAACCCAAACCCACCCCCATAAGATTCGATATTTCTCCTCAAATTTGCTTTTCTCGATTTTGGAAACACCGGTTTTTTTTTCAAACCGGTGAAAAAGAATCGGTTTAACTGATAAGAAAAAAAACCGGTGTAAGGATACTCAAAAACCGGTTTTAAAAACCGATTTTTTTTTATTTTAAAATATGAATAATTGGTTGGTTGGTAGACACATATTTTTAGGCTTGTGTGCTTGGTCACAGGGACCCGCTTAAAAAAACATGAATGAATGAGTGTACACGTTTTCGGCTGCCTATTTCTTGCCTCTTTCAGGAGCTTTAACACAGCCAATTACGCCTCGTAATTTAGAAACCTGGTCAAGAGACGAGGACGACACCTGAGCGGGCACCCAACGGAACTTCGAGCGACATCGTGCGCAAACGCCGTCGGTACTTTCGACTCCACAAATTTAACGAGCACGTATATCGCAGTGTAGTAGGGCACTCAGGTGATTTTTAGAGGATTTTTTTCCACCAGCACGAATACGTCTATAGTATGGTTAGGACAACGACAGAACCAAGAACCTTCTCGGTGAGAGGCTCGTCGCTTACACCTCTCGGCCACCGGGGGGCCTTTTGATAACATGTTAACTTTTTATTTTTTAAAAAATCGGTGCTTTATGAACTTTTTTAGAGAAACCTAGTTTTTTTAAAACTTTTTTTTAACCTTGTTTTTTTTTTAAATTCGATTTTATAATGATAAATATTAAAAACAAATTAAACTGAAATTTGTAACCTAATAATGCTTAACAAACAATAAATATTTAATATTTGCTGAGAAATTAATTAACGAAATTATTTTCCGGTTTCTAGTTCTTTTCCCTTTTTTAAACTTTTGTTGTGAAAGCAGGATTCCAAAACGGTTTTTGAGTGTTTCGAACATTTTCCGTTTTTATTTTATAACTATTTTTAGTTTTTCTTTCTAATTCAGTTTTTGAATTATTTTTCCTTTCTTTGATTTTCTATTTCCATTTTTCTGTCTCATGACTTAAATGGAGCAAAGCTCCTAGGAAGCTTGTACTCGAGATTTTTACAACTGTAACCCTTTCGCTAAGCAGGATTTTTGTTACCTCGTAATATGTGGTAGGAATATCATTATCGAATCCTTAGTCGTACGGTCGTAAGGGCCGTTTTAGTAGTGAAAGGGTTTTAAAAAAAAGTGAGAAATACGGCTGAGTTCTAATTGAAACTTTAAATGCCTAAATTGATTGAATGTTTGAATATTAAGGATTTCGTTCCTCGAATATTTCAAATCTAACTTCGAAATGTCTGCCTAAAATGTGTGAAGTAAAATAGTGCGATAAATATTTTAGGCAAAAATTACGAGGAAACGCCTCGTGATTAGGGTTGGTTGGTTGGTAGACATATATTCAGGTTTGTGTGCTTGGTCAGCGACCCGCTTATAAACCTTCGTCAAGTAAGACAGACACAACAGACAACACACACACATAAGTGGATCCATCTAATTTTTAGAGACAGAGGCCAACTAGAGGACCCCCAGAATTGGCTTGTCACCCCCAGAGGTATTGATTTGGTATGGGAACTTAGAGGACTTTCGGACCCAACAGATTTAACGAGCACGTACTCCGCATATACTCGGTAGGTCTTCAGTGGTACCGGGACTCGATCGCAGGACCTTCCGATCCCGAGACCGAGACGCTGACCACTAGGCTCACTACGGCCCCGTGATTAGGGAAAAGGTGAGGCGTAAAACTCACCACCGATTATAATACACTATCACTCTTGATTTGCTCGAAGAATGTATAATTATATATAGCCGGAGCCTCTCACCGAGAAGGTTCTTGGTTCTGTCGTTGTCCTAGCCATGCTATAGACGTATTCGTGCTGGTGGAAAAAAATCCTCTAAAAATCACCGGAGTGCCCTAGTACACTGCGATATACGTGCTCGTTAAATTTGTGGAGTCGAAAGTCGTTAGCGCACGATGTCGCTCGAAGTTCCGTCGGGTGCCCGCTCAGGTGTCGTCCTCGTCACTTGACCAGGTTTCTAAGTTACGAGGCGTAATTGGCTGTGCTAAAGCTCCTGAAGGAGGCCAGAAATAGGCTGCCGAAAACGTGTACACTCATTCATTCATGTTTTTTTAAGCGGGTCCCTGTGACCAAGCACACAGCCTAAAAATATGTGTCTACCAACCAACCATTATTCATATTTTAAAATAAAAAAAACCAACCAACCAACCATTCAAGTTTTTAAAAAAATCGGTTTTTAAAACCGGTTTTTTAAGTATCCTTCACCGGTTTTTTTTCTTATCAGTTAAACCGATTCTTTTTCACCGGTTTGAAAAAAACCGGTGTTTCCAAACTCGAGAAAAGCAAATTTGAGGAGAAATATCGAATCTTATGGGGGTGGGTTTGGGTTAAAATTTGGGAATTTTTCGACTTTTTGGAAGGAAAGGCAAACTCTACATCGTGTTAAGGTGCACAACTGACCATTTTTTTGTCTTTTTGGAAATTTTAAATTTTAAAAATTTACGTTTTTTACCAGAAAATGCGTCATTACATGTCTTCAAATGCATGAATCGGTGGTAAAACTTATCGATAATATTGTGTTAGGCATATATTCGTTATTTACATATAATTAGGATATGTATTACGCAAATCGCCAGCAATATTTCCCCTTAAAAAGCTAAAACGGCTATATTGGCTGTTGGTATGTAATTGGACCAGGAATGGTACAAAATGGTTAAAATTCAACGGTAAAATGTGTTTTTTAAATCATCATATCAAACAGAAATACAATTCTAGCCAAAAAAATGCGAAATTAGATCATTAAATGACATTAAATCGATTTTGTCTATATTTATGAGACAGATTTTTTGGGAACTTTTTACAATTAATTCAATTAATATTTATTATTGGTTGTTTTCTTTGTGATTCATGCAATTTTTAATTATATATACTTGCCTTATCCTTACTACCAAAAAAAAATTTAAATAAACCTTTTCAGTGAAATTTTGTGACTCAAAATGTCTTTTGTCTAAACTTTTGAGACACACTATAATGCCTACAACATACAAGTACAAGCGCGAACTGAGAAACTAAACAAATTACCTTTCCAAGAACTAGGGACAATCCATTTACTATTAACGTAGCCACATCGCTGACCCAGCCGCAAACAAATTTATTGTAAGCCAAAAAGCTTTCTTTAGTGCATGGGCGTACCCACCATTAGGCAGAGGGGGGCAGCTGCCCCTCCCTAGATAGGGCGAAGTGGGCCCAGGGACCCGCTTGTCCTATGGGGCCCCTTTATATATTATGTGAAAGGGGAGGTAATTTATTTTTTTAAGTTGAGTCCATTTGTTTGAAATCGTGGCCCAGCTTTGCCTCTAGAGGCCCCTATATATAATATATATTATATTAAAGGGGCCTACAAATGTTAATCAAATTGAAGCCCATGTTCCCGATTGGTTCTCACTTGGCCTCTGTGGGGGCCCAATATATTATATATAAAGGGGCCTACATATTTTTCAAATCGGGCCCACTTTCCTCTGAAACCTCATATTCCTAGTAGTATATTATTAAAATGTAAAAGAAGTTTACGTATTTTGTTCAAATTGGGCAGAATATGATCCCAATTGGGCCAACTGCCGTTGGAGGCCCTAGGACCCACTCAAGACTTTTATGCAAGTGATGATTTGGGGGCCCCCTGAACGCAGCGTCTAATACATGGGCAACTAATGGGCCAATAAACTTATATTGGGCAACCAACTTGTGTCAAATTAATGGTTAAATTTACCATACATTAACCAAGACTACGTAATTGTTGTTGTATCAAATTTCTAAAAACCATTGTTATATTCTTAATCCAATATGGTAAAGCAATAGGTGATAGCACAGATTTATTTAAGGGTTGATGTGGGGGGCCCCTTCAAATTTTAAAGAGGAAGCCCTGTCTTCAATTGCCGATTCGGTAATCGGGCCCTTATATATTGTATATGAAATGGGCTACGATTTTTGTTCAAAATCAAGAAAAATTTTCAGACAAAATTTAGCTCCTCAACATTAAGATAGAAGATTTTATAGTCCTTAGAAATGAAAGAAACTTAGAATTAATTGTGAAAACAAAGATTTGTTTAAACAAATTTAACTTGTGTTCAAGATCGTTGAATATTCTTTGAGCACTTTAATATAATTATAGAAATTAAATTAGTTTATTTTTGAATAATTTGCAGGAGGCCCCGAATTCGCAGTTGGGCAAGCCCTAAGTATTATAAGTAAAAGTCCCATTTTAAAGCCACAATAAGTAATATAGGCCCCTTTGAGAGAACGCATAGGCTGGTTGCAGCATTTGCAAATAAACTGGCAAAACAAATTGAGTGCTTAAAATCGATTTTTTTTTATAGTTCTAAATAATTGTATAGTAAAAATAAATATGGTTTACAAGAAATGAGCACAAAAGATAAATCGTGCTATTTTCGTTCATGTTACTCGCAAGTATTTTTTACCAAACTTGATGGCTTTGATAAATTAGCGGTTCTTCAAGAAAAAGAATTTTTAACATATTTAAAAACTCTCTTTAAAGATTGGTCGCCCATTCTACACACTATAAATTGTCACTTCAACTCGAGTGCGAATGCATTCGTATTCATATTCGAATACAAGATTCTCGCCTGCTTTTAGTTTATTACAATTAGAGTTAATTCCTTTTGCTTTTCAATTTTCACTTAGCTTTTTTTTTTAAATTATCACAATTTATTTCTGAACAATTTGATTCAATTAATTATAAAGTGCACTTTGAAATAGCACACTAATTTTAAGCAATCGTGGCTTTCCGAACCGTACTTAAAAGGGTTAGGGGCGGGGAGACCCTCTTTTATATAGATTCGATTGACGCTTGTTTATTTCTGTTTTCTTTATTAGTTTCAAGTCAGAACAAAGGATACTTTGTTCAAAGTATTTTCACATTTAACAAAGGAAAAGTATGCAAAATGTGCATCGTATGTGATTTTTTATAAGTATTTTCCCACCACCATGAGATGATACAGCTGTCGCTTAGAATACCCAAGTTTGGGGTATGACGTCGATTAGTATGTGTTTTTAAGTTATCCGAGTATCAAATGTTCAAATAAAAACTTTCAAATATATGAATTTTGAAAAATGTCTCGTGAGATTACGAGGAGGGATGGTCAAGCCACATATAACGAGGGGGGGGGTTAAAAAATCGTCAAAATCGCATCACGTGTGTTATGGACGCCCCTATAGGAGTTAACAAGGGGGGAAGGATGTCAAAGGAAAATTCCCTAAAGGGGCCCATCCAAAATTAAGAAAATAGGGGCCCCTAGTGTTACCTGCCCCTCCCTAAATCAGATCCTGGGTACGCCCTTGCTTTAGTGTACGCACTTTTTCCATCAACTAAATAAGTCATAATATCCATAAACATCACATCTAGAAAATTCAGCACTTGTATTATTCTTAGATAAAGCATATGGATCTATAATACCATTTATCAATGAAATTTTCTCCAAATACCTTTCCTTAGGATCTTTATTCATATTCCAATAATATTCGGTAGTCATTTTAAAAGCATAATTCTTTTTTTTTTAAACATTTATTAGTTTATTAAAAAAAATTACATCATTATTCTTCGAACTTCAAACAAATTTAGCAAACGATAAAGACTAATTATTACATCTGCGAAAGAATATTAATTGTTGGGTGGAAGTTAAGTGACTTAACACATTTTTTTAGCAAATTACAACAACACTATTAGTTCCATTGACAACTTTACTAAAAGCTTACTCACTGAGTTTAAAAAACTGATAAACTCAACAATGAAAGCAATGACAATATTGAACTTGACTGTATCGCTCAAATGCCTACCAATATTAATTAAATTGTAGTTTAAACTCAATAATAAAAAAAACATATGTATTTTTTTGCTAAATAATTCTTTAAATAATTATTAAATATCATTTTTAAAGATTTTTGTTCATCGGTACGACGGTACGTCACGTGAGGCCTAACACGTTGATTTGGGTGACGTCACTAATAAGCCAGCGGGATGTTTTTCTTTTTTTGTTAATTAAGCTTAAAATAAATATGATGATAAAAGATGTAATCTGATTTACTATTAAAATAAGAATTATAGTGGTCATGGAAGGTATTTTTACAGAAGCGGATAGTGGGGCTGGGGAGCCCAGTCGGTTAGGCATCCGCCTAGCATGCGAAAGGTCCCAGGTTCGGGTCCGGGCATCGCCAAAATAACTGCCGACCTATAAACAGCCCGTGCAGCCAAAATGTCCGACGAATAATACCCACACGTTAAATATCCTTCAAAGTCCCAACGCTGCGTACGATGTCGCCCTTAACGGTTGCGTTGGATGCCTACTCAGGTGTCGGCTCGTCACTTGATTGTGGTTCTAATATACGACACCCGTCGCCAATAGCTCTCGTGTAGCTCTAGTGCGACGATAATTCAAACTAAACCTAAACAGAAGCGGATAGTTCAAATTTGTCTAAAGTAGATTCTAATCTGGTGTTACAAAGTTTTTTATACTTACGAGTAACGTCACAGATACCACGTGACAGCCAGAAAACGTTTTCACGCCTAATTTAAAAATTCTTTTTTAAGCTTTTTAACAAAAACAGTCTCAGTTGGATACAGTAGCGGATTTATGGGGGAGTTAGGGGGCTATAGCGCCCCCCCCCCATGAGACCCAAAATTATACTAGATAAAAACGATTTTCGAAAGGCAAAACTGAAAAAAAAAGTTCCAAAGTTGTTTTTGGTATTTCCCTAAATCCATCTCCTCCTCTTTTCTTTTGAATCTTTTATCTGTCTTTATCTTTTCTTTCTGTTTTTAGCTAGTGTAGTGAAGAAAATAAAATGGAACTTTAGTCCTCCGAGCGCGCCTTGGTACGGTGGATGGTGGGAGCGGATGATACGTGTTCTCAGGGACCTTCTGAAGAGAAGTCTCGGAAGAGCTTGCCTTGTTTACGAGGAGATGTTCACCTTGCTAGCTGACTGCGAGAGTACGATAAACCAATGACCGTTGACATATTTGTCGGAGATCCAAATGAGCCACAGCCGTTAACACCTGCACATTTTCTGCGGGAAGTTAGCTCACCAGTATACTCTGACACCATAGACCTAGGTATACTAGATGGAAATCATCTTCGGAAAAGACTGCGGTATCTACAGAAAGTTAGATATTGTTTCCGGAAGAGGTTCTAGAAAGAGTACCACTCAGAACTTGTTAAGAACCCTGAAGCTAAGAGATCTGATATTTTGGAAGGAGACATTGTGCTTGTGGGGTCTGAAAATTCAAAGAGGATAGATTGGCCGTTGGATCGTGTAATGCAGCTGTTTTCCGGTAAAGATGGCGGACAACAGGTGGCTCGGCTCAAATTGGCCAATTCAAGCATAGTTCGACCACTTCAGCGGTTGTACCCTTTAGAGATCCGGTTTGAACAGCTGCCGGAGGTTGTTCTGAGCTAGAGCTACCAACATCCATAGAAACTCAGACAACGCCTAGTGGACGGCCTGTGAAGGTTCCAATGAGAGATCCTTCCGAAGACGCGCGTTTACATGAGCCATCGAATCCATGGAATGAAGAGCAAATCCGCAATTTTTTCCCTCTTGGGGATTTTTCGCCCGGCAGAACCGGCAATTGCAGGGCTCATTGGGGGGTTTCGCAAACCCTCCAATCAAGGCGGGTTTGCGTTTTCATTCCATGGTTTCCGCCACTTATACTTCTACTTCGACTTCTTATCTGTGGATTCGGAAAAACATTTGACATAAACACCTTAGCATGTAACCATCCTATTGCTAATCATTATGAAAAGTATTGCTAGCTAAATATACGAGTCACAATTAATACATTACTCAAGTGTAGTCAGGGCCGGATTACCAATTAGGCAATGTAGGCAGTCGCCTACAGGCCCCGCACATTTTAGGGGCCCCGCAACTTCCAAGTCACAAGGGACCCCCTCGGAATTTACGTTTTAGTTCCCGAAAAGAGATTATTTTTTTTGGAAGTTGGGAATTTCATCGCTCGAGTTGAAACACAAACACAACACGTCAACACAAACCCTAAAAGGGGCCTCAGACTCACACCAACCTCACAACACGTGGTAAGCCCCAAGAGAAGTTAAGGTTATCTGAGGCAATAAAAATGGTCGGATACAATTACCACTGTCTTCTGCGAAATACGTTATAAGGGGCTATTTTTGCAGCTTTCACACCCCTCTCCTACAGGGTTGTAACAAAGACAAAAGCTATAGATAAATAGCACCTAACTTGGCTACTTATTCGCTCTAAACTGGTCACATTAAGATATCTGTAAATATAACCATAAATACGCCTAATTTATAAGATGGTTTTTGAGAATTTCAAATTACCTGTTTTAAACTAAATTCCAACGCATTTACAATTTTTGCTCCAAAACAAACAAAAATTATTATTATTTTGCCACTTTTCCTTTTTTTTATTCTAAATAATTAAAAAGAAAAGAAATTTGGCATTAACATTGCAGAGTTTCAGACCATTTGTCTGTATCCCTCTTTTAAATTCCGTTCTCTCTAATTTACGATATAATTTTTTTTTTTTCATTTGAAAGTTATGACAGCATAGGACCAATCTTTTCTCCTGCATGTCTGTATACGAAGGAGTAAACTGCTTTTTCCCCCCAAAATGTGACAAAATCATATTTTTTTTTGAAAATGTACGGCCCATTTGCAAGCAACATTTATTTTATAAAAAAATCATAAGGTACAAAAATTTATAAGGTACATAGGTAAACAGTAATATAATCTAGTTTTCATAAGAAATTTTATTTTCCAAAATAACCCCACTTTCAGCTGAAAGTAATTTAACACCGCAAAATACAAGATAATATTTATAATGTGGTGTGTGGAGGTGAGGGGTATAGGCTGTCGAAAAAAATACTTTCCGTGAGTAGGGATGGTTGGGAATCGTCACCTCCACTTTCCAAGAATAAAATCCGAATCCCCCATTTTTCTCACTAAGTTGTGCTCCCACTTATTTATCGTTAGGTGGAAGAACCATGCCTTTTGAAGAATTAAATAAAAAAAATTTAATTAAAAAGTATGAAAAATATGGTAAAAAAAGACTTCACTCTAAAAATTTTTTAGTGGTTCTAAATTATGACGCCCGTCGCCAATAGCCCTCGTGTAACTCAAGTGTGACGAGTGACGATAATTCAAAGCAAACAAAACTAAAAAAAAAATTATGAAATAAATGGACCCTAAATTTCACGATTGCATTTGTAGATGTTTAAAAATTGAATTTAACTTTTTTTTTAACCAAATAAAGTTTTGAAAAAAATTGTATAATTTATTCAAAAGTTATAATTCCAATTTTTTCACCTTAAATTTTAGTAAAAAAATTAAGTTCTTTCCCTCCTGTTTTTTTACCATTTCATTCTGGATGCATAATGAATCTATTTTACAAATTTTACATTTTTTGAATAGAAAATAAAAAGTTCGAATTGAAAGGGTTAACAAAAGTACGCAAAGTGCCCCTCGAATTTTTTTGAGCAGTGTAGTTGAGCTTTCGTTAAAATATAAATTTCGCTTTAATGTGCACTATTTTTATATTTTTATGGACATAGAGTGTTTCGTGAGTAATTGTTTAAATTTGTGTTTAATTGCTTATATCTGTCAGAATTTAGATTTATTGGTATTCATAAATTAATTCCTATTTTACAAACATGATGGTATACCAAAATTTATGTAAAACAAATTAACAACAGTTCACAATTTAAAAATTTGGATTCTATTGATTTTAATTATGTGGCATTTCACCATGTCGTAAAGACAGCGGGGGGGAGCCAAGGGGGCCCCGTCAAAATCAACTGCCTACAGGCCCCGACACTGCTTAATCCGGCCCTGAGTGTAGTTGTCAAGAAATGTCAGATGTCCCGCGCTTCTACGTCATCAACTCCCGGTTCCCATGTAAACGCCTTATTTTACGAAGGGGGGTTGATTGCGGAGTTTAGGTTAGAAATCCTGCTCGACCACTTTTTCCCCTAATGGAGGATTTGGCATTCCATGGATTCGGTGGCTCATGTAAACGCGCCTTGAGTTACCATACATCCATAGAACCTCAGATTCAGACAACACGCAGTGGACGGCAAGTGAAGAGGCCAATGAGACTTTGAAACTATTAAGACTTTTTTTTTTTTTGCTGTTCAAGTTTATTGTTCCTTAGCTACGAAAATTGTTAATATAGTTTAAAATTTACAGGGATTTTTATAATAATTAAGGAATATCTAATCTTAAAATATTAGTGCTATTTTTAGAAACTTACTTTTAAAATTTAGGACTTTTTTATATTTTCATGAGTTTTAAAATGATTTTAAAATGTTAATATTACTTCAAAATTATTTTTTTTAAATTTTAAACATGATATATAGTAAAATTTAGATTGAAGGTTTTTGTTGAAAAATGTGGATATCACTTCCTATATCTTTTAGTCCTGATGTTGTAAAAGTGATTCGTTTTCATATCACCTATTTTTTATAATGAAAATTTTTATGATTTCAATAATTGAATATATTAAATTATAAAAATAAACATGACTTAAAAATAATTTCATTTTCTAATTTAAATTTGCATTTGCCGAGATATTTTCAGATAGGTCTTTCTTTCGCGTACACAAATCTTTCAAATTTGTACACGAAAGAAAGACTATTTGAAATTTCTCGGCAAATGCAATTTAAATTAAAAATGACCACATATACTTTTTGGTACTCATAAAATGGATATCCACGCCAAATATTTTTGATCTGGGTATGTTTTGGAAAGTTTCTTATCAAATCCCATTATGAACTTACTGGTTTGCAGAAAAAAAGTTGGCACTTTTTCTTGTGAGTGCCTTTGGCGTGATTTAGGAGGACCTTTCTTTTTTTATTTCGGAACAGTATTTTGAATGCAGGTGTCTTTTGATTCGATATATCTGCAATTGTATTTGAATAAATAAATTGTCTCCTTTATCCTGAATTGTTTTGGAAGTTGAGTAAATATATAAATATTAAGATTAAAAAACATAATTATTCGTATTGAACTTTTTTCACAACTATAGATGGCAGCACTAACTAGATGTACATATCTAATGATTTTTTTTGTTTTTAATTGTAACTAATTAATAAGTTTTCTTTCAATAGGTCTCTTTCCGCGTACGGTGCGATATGTTAGCTACTTCGCATCTTCAAAATTGAATTAACTTTTATTTATTATTTTCATGAAATACTTCGCTAATGCCTGTTTCAAACCTGTTGTTGTATACACTAATTTTCTTAAAAATAATTTTTTGCAATTAGTTTTGAATTTAGTATATTTTATCATTTAAATTTGTACAACATTAAAAATAATGCTAAATTTAATATTCTAGGAGCTGATCGTTTAATTTCTGTATAGCAAATAGGTGATTTAAATTTTCTAAGTAGTTATATTTTCATAAAAAACATTCTATAACATATTGATTTTTACTTATTTATTTCACTTAATTTTTATTTTAAAAAGCATTATTATCTATTTAACATACAACATTAGTATGTTAGTTTAAATTAATTTAATTATTGCGTCGCACTAGAGTTACCGCTAGGGCTATTGGCGACGGCGTCGTAATTTAGAACCACAATCAAGTGACGGAGCCGACACCTGAGTAGGCACCCAACGAAACCGTTTAAGGGCGACATCGTACGCAGCTTCGGAACTTTGAGCATATTTAACGTGCACTAGGTCGGCAGTTTATTTTGGCGATGCCCGGACCCGACCTGGGACCTTTCGTCGCGTGCAAGGCCGAACGCCTAAATCAACTAAGCTCCCCAACCCAAAACAAGCAGTAGTATGTAATATAATAATGTAAGTTCATAAACAGTAATTGGGGGTAAAAAAAAAAAACAGCTAAAAATATTTATTTACCATGGAGAATTAAATTAAAAAGTAATTTCAATTAAAATAATTTTCATTAAAATATTTCAATAAAAAATATTTTTAATTAGAAAAAATTCTAATCAAAAATTATTAAATTAAAAGTAATTTTAATTGAAAATATAAACAAAAATGCCCCCCCCCCCCCCCCCCCCCACACAGAAATTCTTTCTAGTTGCGCCCTAGGTTCGGTGCCCCCCCCCCCCCCCCTCAGAAAAATCCTAGATCCGCTACGGTGCAGGACAGGTAAAGTACGGCAGTGGACGTATGAAATGAGTCCCTATTCCATAGAGGTAGAAGGAGGTGTAGAAAGTCCACCATTTTAGAGAACTGCTCATAACAAACTGCCCGAGGTATCCCAAATGCACCGCTCTGTAAGGGCCCCCCCCCCCCCCAAATTTAAATGATTTGAAAGGGCAGGCTTCAGGTCTTAAAAATACTGCGCATTACATACTGACACCGAGAAATCCCAAGATGCACCGCTCTAGCCTGCTTTATTTGCGCAACTGCGCATATACGGACCTCTCTATTCTAAAGCATAATTTTAAACTAATTTCCAAATCTATGTTACAGCAGTTAAAATAATATTAAGTACATCTATTTATATTGAATACTACCGGGTGGCTATAAAAAAGCTCCTTTCGGGGGAAATTGTAGCTTTAATGAAAAATTGAATCAACAAAAATTTGAAAAAATTACTAATCAAGAAGGGGGGAAAAGAATGGAACAAAAAAAAATCCACCTCGTCTCTTGCCAGGGTTCTAAATTAGGGGCGTAATGGGTGTGTTAAAGTTTTTTAAAGGGGGGTAGAAATAGGGAGCCGGAATCAAATTAAATTCTTAAAAAAAGAAATATTTAAATAAAAACCGATAGATGGCGGCCAAAACAAACACAAAATTTAGCATTGCAAACCAAGAAGTGGTTGGTTGGTTTTTGTTGGTTGGTGATAGAGCCCGCTTATAAACCTTTGTCAAAAAAAAAACAGACACAAACACACACTAAGTGGGCCATTAATTTTAAGACAGAGGCCAGCTAGGGACCCCAGAATTTTTCTTGTCACCCCCGAGGTATTGATTTGGATGGAACTTGGAGGGGTTTGTGACCACGAAGACGGATTTAAAAATGCACCATCACCATTAAAATACACGGGGGGGTTCGGAGGAGCGGGACTCGGGGGGTCCAAACCTTTGGGGTGCCGTCCAAACCTTCCGCCAGGCTACCCGGCCTACCAAAAGGTCATTTTAATGTATGTAATCGATTCCGTGCCTATTTCTAGCCCTTTTTTTGGGGCTTAAAAAAGCCAATTTCGTAATTTAGAACCTGGCAAAACGAGGGGGGTTTTTTATGATTCCATTCTTTTTTCCCCCTTTTGATTAGTAAGTTTCCGAAGTCTG
>JAFNEN010002412.1:0-12745 GCA_019343175.1 Oedothorax gibbosus
TCCCTTTTCTTTCCCTTTCCCCCGTTTGGGTTTTTTTTTCCTTTCCCCCAAAATTTAATCATTTTAAATTTTTCCCAGAGCATTTTGTCCTTTCCCTTTTATTTCCCTTTTTTGTCCCAAAATTTTCTATTCCTCGGCTTTTTCCTTGTTTTCCTCTTTCCAAAATTTTTTTCTTGTTTTTCTTTTTTGGGTTTCCCCATGTCGCCATTTCTCTTTTCCCTTGCGTTGTTCAATTCCTTAAAAATTTTAATGTAATTCATTTTTAATTTGCCTGTAGTACAACTTTTTCCTTGTCTTCGGGCTTCTCCTTTTTTTCAAATTTCTTTAATTCCTTTTGTTAAAAGTATCAAAACTAAATTTTTTTGTTGTCAATCTGTCCTTCGGGCCTTTTTTCCTTTTGTCTCGCCGCTTAAAATTTTTCTGATTTTTAATTCTTTTTTTAATTTTTACTAAATCGGTTCTATTCATCGGTCTTAAATCTTTTTGTAGTAACTCTGCTCGATTCCCACTTCCTACTTTTTGTCCGTTGTCTGATCGACGACTAATTCAGGTCAATTGTCTTAAATTTTTTTGTATCATTCTAGATTCAAATTTCTGTAGTTTTTGCGTTGACGTCCATCTGTCCTTCGTCGTATTCCCGTTGTTTCCCCTTCAATTCGTTTCATCTGATCTGAACGTTCCCTCTTAAAATCGGTTTATATCGGTCTTATATTCTCTTTGTTGTAGAAGCTATCTCATGTCCACTTCATCTTTGCCCCTGTCAGTTCGTGGCGGATTAAATCTATTGTTTGAAATTCCCTTGCAATACAAAATTTCAATTTTGTTTTTTAATCTGTTAGTGTGAAATTGTTGTTCCCTTTTGCTTGTATGTCTGTCGGGACTTCCAGTCGGTTATCTCGGCCCATTCTTTATTTGGTAGTATCCTCAATCCAAATTTTTTTTTGTTCCTCTTCTGTACCGATACCTAAACTTTTTCCGGGGTTTTGTCCCTTTTTTAAGTCCGACGATTTAATTAATTCGGGAAATTATCCGATTAATTATTATCTTGGGATTTTTATTCTTGGTTAAATTGGTTTCCCGTTTGTCTTCCACTCTTTCATCGTTCTTCTGGTCTTTTTTTTTTGTCGTTCCTCGAAACCCTTCTCCTTTTTCGTCTTTTTCCCCGCACAAAATCTTGCGATTTCCATTATGCTGTTCAATTGTTTTAATCCGTGTATTAATTGTTTCTGTCTGTCTATCTTTTGCTATCTCGTCTTCTCCGCTTTGTCGTTGTCTGTCTTGTACCCTTATCGGTTTATCCGGCTTAATTCTTTTGTAACTATATAATACCATTAATTTTTTGTTTATACGAGAAATAGATCTGTTTTTTTTTTTTTTTTTTTTTTTTTTTTTTTTTTTTTTTTTTTTTTTTTTATACTTTTTGTCCGTCTGTCTGTACGTCCGGAGGACATAAATCTACTTTGTCGCGAATTTCCATTGAATTAGCTTGAAATTCATTTTGGTCATTTAAATCACTGTAGGTATTGAAATCGGTTGATGCCATCGTCTGTCTGTTCGATGTCTGTCTGTTCTTTCCGTCTGTCCGTCCTTGTCGTCCCGTCCGTCGTGTCTGTCCGTACCCCCTTCCAAAATCGGTTCTATCATCGGATCTTAAAAATTCTTTTTTTGTTAGAAGCTATGACCTCAGTACCCAACTTTCATACTTTTTGTCGCTGTCTGTACTCCGACGGCATAAATCTACTATCGTCGGATCCCTTGAATTAGCAAATTCTTTTTTAAATCACTGTATATTGATCGTTGTCCTCTGTCTGTCGTTCGAGTGTCTCTTCGTCGTTCCTTGTTGCTGTCTTGTTGTACCCTTCAAATCGTTATTCGATTTAAATCTTTTTTTGAGAAACTTGCTCGTCCAATTTCTCTTTTTGTCCGTCTGTCGTACGTCCGGCGGACCCCCCCCTATCTCTTCTGTCGCATTCCCAAATTCGATTCAATCATCGGATCTTAAAAATTCTTTTTTTGTTAGAAAGCTATGACCTCAGATACCCAAACTTTCATACTTTTTGTCCGTCTGTCTGTACGTCCGGACGGACATAAATCTACTATCTGTCGGCGAATTTCCCATTGAATTAGCATTGAAATTCAATTTTGAGTCATTTAAATCACTGTAGGTATTGAAATGCGGTTGATGTCCATCTGTCTGTCTGTTCGTGATGTCTGGTCTGTCTTTCGTCTGTCTGTCTGTCTGTCTGTCCGTCTGTCTGTCCGCCTGTCTGTCCGTTGTCTGTCTGTCGTACCCCCCTTCCAAAATCGGTTCTAATCCATCGGATCTTAAAAATTCTTTTTTTGTTAGAAAGCTATGACCTCAGATACCCAACTTTCATACTTTTTGTCCGTCTGTCTGTACGTCCGGACGGACATAAATCTACTATCTGTCGGCGAATTTCCCATTGAATTAGCATTGATATTCAATTTTGAGTCATTTAAATCACTGTAGGTATTGAAATGCGGTTGATGTCCATCTGTCTGTCTGTTCGTATGTCGGTCTGTCTTCGTCTGTTCCGTCTGTCTGTCTGTCCGTTGTCTGTCTGTCCGTACCCCCCTTCCAAAATCGGTTCTATCCATCGGATCTTAAAAATTCTTTTTTTGTTAGAAAGCTATGACCTCAGATACCCAACTTTCATACTTTTTGTCCCTCTGTCTGTACGTCCGGACGGACATAAATCTACTATCTGTCGGCGAATTTCCCATTGAATTAGCATTGAAATTCAATTTGAGTCATTTAAATCACTGTAGGTATTGAAATGCGGTTGATGTCCATCTGTCCTGTCTGTTCGTATGTCTGTCTGTTCGTATGTCTGTCGTCTGTCTGTCCGCTGTCTGTCCCGCCTGTCTGTCCGTTTGTCTGTCTGTCTGTACCCCCCTTCCAAAATCGGTTCTAATCATCGGATCTTAAAAATTCTTTTTTGTTAGAAAGCTATGACCTCAGATACCAACTTTATCTTTTTTCCGTCGTCTGTACGTCCGGCGGACATAAATCTACTATCTGTCGGCGAATTTCCCTTGAATTAGCATTGAATTAATTTTTTGGTCATTTAAATCACGTAGGTATTGAAATGGGGTTTTGATGTCCATCTGTCTTTGTTCGATGTCGGGGCTGTCTTTCCCGTTTTTGTCTGTCTGTCTGCCCCGTCTGTTTCTGTTGCCCGCCCCCCCCTTTCCCAAAAATCGGTTCTACCCATCGGATTTTAAAAAATTTCTTTTTTTGTTGAAAGCATGACTCAGATCCCCAAACTTTCAACTTTTTTCCTCTGTCTGTAGTCCGGACGGACAAAATCTACATCTGTCGGCGAATTTCCCATTGAATTAGCATTGAATTCAATTTTGATAAATTTTTAAATCACTGTAGGTATTGAAATGCGATTGATATCCATCTGTCTGTTGTTCGTATGTTTTGGGGGGTTTTTTCCGTCCGTCTGTCGTCTGCCCGCATCCCTCTTCCAAAATGGGTTTCTACCTCAGATCTTAAAAATCTTTTTTTTTTTTTTTAGAAAGTATGACCTCAGATACCCAAACTTTCAACTTTTTGCCCGTCTGTCTGTACGTCCGGGGCGGGACAAAAAAATCTACTATCGCCCGGGCAATTTTCCCCATTGAATTACATTGAAATTTCATTTTGAGTTTTTAAATCACTGTTCCCAAAAAAAACAATGGCGAAAAATTTATTTATTTAAACAATTAAAGCAAAAAAAATTTTTCATAAATCTTTTTGGAATGACTCATAAATTTGCAAAATTTTGTTCTTTGTTATCAAATTTATTACCAAAAAAGGGAAGGGGGAATACTTTTTTTTTGGCACGTTTTAACCCAAAACATTACCATTAATTATCAAAACCACTCTGAGTTTGGGGGTCACGCAATGTCAAATTCCCTGGGGTCAAATCGGGGGTTAAAATTTCGGACCTAAAATTCTGAGTTTTGGGGCATATTTTTTAATGGACCTTTGTGGCCCTGACTTAAAGGCGTAAAGGGGGTTAAAAATAAGGCTTGGGGGCAGATGCCCCCCCCCCCCCTGTTTTCAAAATCCCGGGGAAACCCCTTGGGAATGAGGGCGGCTCCGGGGTTTCCCCGGGGAAACCCTTTGGGGGGAGCTGTTCTTTTACGATTTTCCCCCAGGCAGTGCGAAGGGTGGTTTCTTGCCCGATTCCAAGGGTTTTTTGTCCCCGGGCCCCAAAACTGAGATAAAAATAGGGAGACCCTGAAAGAAGAATTTAACATATCAGGGTAAAGAATTTCGAAAATTTTGGAGAAATATTCCCCTTTGGGTTAAAAAAAACCCGAAGGAAGCATCTTAGATTATTACCCCGCCTTGGTCCCCATTCCCCTAACCACCCCCTTCCCCGGGGGATTTCCCAAATCACCAAACCCCTTGGGGGCCTTCGTTACCCCCTTTATCCCCTCAGATTTTCCCGATTGCTGGGATATCCCTTTACTCTTCGGTATCACCAAATTCCAAAAAATTCGTGTCCCGTTTTTTTGCCCAAAAATCGTGGTTTTTTTTCAAATTGACCCCCCCCTTTAAAACCTTTGGGGGGAAGTCTGCCAGTCTCAAAATTTTTTGCCAGGATCAATTATGAACTAAATGTTTAAAAAAGTTTTAACGAAAAAAAAAAAGGGTTTTTTTTAGGAATAACCTGTCTCAGCTGCATTATTCCCGGGGGGTTATTGTAATTAGTTAAAAATTAATTTAATAATTTTGTTTTTTAAAAGAAAAAACGAAAATTATTTTATTTTTTCTATCCACTAAGCTTAACCAAAAATTTATCTCCCCCCTTTTCAAATATAAAGTTTTAATAACTGCACAAAAATGGTCCTGTTTTTTCAAATTTTTAGGATCGAAGGGAATATTGCAGATGAATGATTATCATTGTTTGAATATTTTTGGGATTTTTTAAAAATTTTGGGGAACGGAAGTTTTTTCTTTTTCTTTTTTGACACAGACCAAATAATTTTTTGTTCTTTTTTTTTGGGGTTAAATTGAATATTGATTGTTTAATTTAATTTTATTCTAATTTTTTTCCCCCCAAAAATTTTGTTTTTTTTTTGAAAAATGGCTCCCCAAATACTATTTGTCAAATGGTGAAACCAAACTCTAATCTCGCAATACTTTACTTAAATTCCCCCCAAAAGCACCAGTTTATAAAAGGGACTTTAGGTTTTTCAAACTAATCCTTTATTCGAGGGGAAAAATTTCTGTGACCCCCAAATATTTTTTTGAACTTTTGATATTTACCCCCAAAATTGGGCCAGTGAAATGGGGAAAACTTTAATTTTTTAAAAGTCAAATTAGGGCAGCTTTTAACTAAAAAACAATAAAATTAATTTTTTAATGAGGGAAACTTTGCAGATTCCGACAAAATTTTTTGGTTTTTTTTTTGAAAAAACTCCTACTGCACGTCACAACAGTTTACAAAAATTTTAAAATGAATGGTCCGAAAGTATTAAAACAATTTTGGGCAAGAAACAAAAGCGACTTTAAAATTTTTGGGGGAAAATTAAAAGGGGGTAAAGTTTAAAATTTTTTTTTTTTTTTAAGATACTAAAAATTTTCCAAAAATTTTTGGGAAGGATTAAAACCCAAATTTAAAAGACCCTTTTTTTCAAAAGATCCGGCTTTTTTAATGAAGCTGTGATACGCCGAGATTCTAGAATTAAAGGGGTTTTTAAAGGGGAAACCTTTAAAAATAAAAACCGAAAAAATCTAGAAAAAGTTACTACAAAAACACCCCAAAGCCCCGAAGCGGGTTGCTCGCTTAAAAGAAAAAAAGAAAAAAACTAAATAAAAAAATTGGGGAGAAAGGCAGTTTCCAAATAAGGGCCCCCTTTTGGATATTATTTGCCAAAAAATTTGGGGGAAAAAAAAAAACCCTCGCAAAAAAATTGCTATAAGAGGAAATAAAAAATTCACAAAAAACGGGGCGGGTTCCGCTCGCTTCCCCCCACAAAAAAAAAACAAGACAATCCCCCAAAAACAAACTCAAAGGCAAAAAAAACGCAATTAGGACATTCTCCCAAAACTATTTCCCCAAAGGCTTCCCCCCCTTTTGAGATTTAAAACCCAAGTACGAAAATTTATTAAAAAGGCAAGGTCTCATTCTAGGAAAACGGTTTCAGGGTTATCGGAAAATTCTGGAAACAGATAGTTTGGAAAAAAATAGGGTAAGATTTTAAACAAAGGGGGGTTTCGGTTGTGAGTAAAAAATCAACCCAAGCGGAAATTTTTAGAGAAAACGAAAAAAAATTGAAAGAGTACACCCAATGTCGTTAATGGTTAACGGGCCTTTACCTTAAAAAATTAATTAGCGGGCAAAAAACAGTTTAATAGATTGGGGGGCAAAAGTGTTAGTTTTGGTTTTTTTTCAGGGGGAAATTTTAAAAAAAATTGAAAATAATAAAATTAAATAAATACAGCCCAAAAAACTAAAAATCAATTTGGGGAAAAAATTAAAATTTTGGTTTGCTTAAAAAATAAATTTTTAAAAATTGGCAAATAAAATTTCATCCTTTTTGTTATAAAATAAAAAACTTTAGCATCTTACAGTGTAAAATTAGGTTATTTTTTTGACCGAAATAACAAAAATTGTTTTTTAAAAACGGTGTTAATATAGATGATGCACAAATGGGATAATGGATTAAAATTTCAAGTTCCATAAATCCCTTTAAAAATTTTAAAATTAAAAAACAAATAATTTACAAGGGAAAAAGGCAAATAAAAAATTTTGTGATCCAATCAAAACAGAAGGGTGATGAATTTTTAATTCCCCGTTTTAATAAAAAAAAAATTTAAAATTGAAGAGTCAATTTTACAGTAATGAACAGAAAACCTGTCAAATTTTTGTTAAAAACATCTCAAAAATTGAATTTTTTAAAAATCAAAAAAATAATTAGTTTTAAAAATACAAAGAAAGGGGGAAAAACCCAAAAAAAATTTTTGGTATTAAAATATTCGGAGTCAAATAAAATTTTCAGAAAAAGGATATAAAAAAAAAGTTATTTGGTTTTTTAAATAAATTTAACATTGAAAAAAAAACTAATATTTTAAAATACTCACAATTGATATAAAATACTCTGCACGCAATTTTTAAAAACAAAGGGTATTTAAAATAAAACTTTAAAAAAAAATAAAAAAAAAGCCCTTTTTAAATTCATAAAAAAAAAAAACCCCCCCCCCCCCCCCCCCCCCCCCCCCCCCCCTTACAATAAAATAGAATTTCCCTCACCCCCAAACCTGTAAAAATTGGGATCGTGAATCTTCCCTTTACAAAACCCAACCCCATCTGACCCCCCAGGGGGAACTACATTTTAAAGGGAAAAAATTCCCGTTGGTCATGGGAGTATTTTTCCCGAGGCCGGATGTTCAGTTTCCAATTCTTGCCTCTGGGGTTTTTCCCCTCAGCTGCCCAAAAACTGCCGCACTTTTCATCGTGGTTTTATTTGATAGTCAAAACCACCTGGCGGATGAAGAGCTTTAAAAAAATTTGGGAAAATTTGATCAAATACTCGGATTGGGGGTTTTGGAGATAATTTAAGTGAAATTTTATCCCGGAATTAAAACCTTTTAAAAACAAAATAATAAGTTATATTAATGTTGTAACAAAAAAAAAATTAAACAGATTAAAAATGTTACTCTAAATAAATAGAAAAAACCCTAAATAATCAGGAACAAAATTTAATACAAAATTTTTCTATTTAAAAAATTAAAAAGGTCTGGACTTTGATGGGAAAAAAAATAATGTTCTACTAAATTTCATAGTTAAAAAAAACCCTTTTTAAAAAAATAATCAAAGTATTTTTAAAATTTTATTTCCCAAAATTGCTAAAAATTTTCAACTACAAAATTAACCAAAAAAACTATTTTATTTCCCGGGACGTAACTGGTTTTCCTGTAAAAAAAAGGGAATTAAATTTTTGAAAGTATTAAATCTCCGAAATACAAAAAAAATAAAAATTTTTTTTTAATATACTTGCCTAAAAACAAAAAAAAGAGTTAAATTTTTTAAAAATACTAAAATTTCCGAACAAAAAAAATTGATTTTGAAAAAATTCATCCCGTAAAAGATTAAAATTATTAACAAAAAAAAAATTTAATCTAGAAGGGAAAAAATTTTTAAGTTCATTGAAAATCTTCCTTAAGAATTTCTATAATTTCCCCCCTTCTAGTTTCCTTTTAACCCGAAAGATAAAATAGATAATTACTTAAAAAAATTTTAAAAACTTTAAAAAAATAAAAAAAAAAATATATATATACCCAAAAAAACCAAAACTTTAATTCTGGTTAAAAAATTTTTTTTTTCCCTTTTGGGGGTTTTTTTCCGTAAAAGGGAAAAAAAAAAATTTTTAAAATTTCATCAAAATTTTTTTTTTTAAAAAATTTCAAGTACATTGCCCAAATTAACATTTAGAGCGGATTTTTAAAGTTGTCACCGGGGGGGCTCTTTAAAAAAAATTTTTTTTTTAGTGGATAAAGGCTAAATTTTGCGGATTGGGCCCTATTCCAAAACTCAACATTTTCAACTTAGTTATAAAAAAAAAAGAGTTTTTAAAATGGAAAAAAATAAACCCCCTTTAAAAATTTTCCTTCCCAAACAAAAACCCAAACTTTTGACCTTTTTTCCCGTAAATGACATTTAATTAAAATTTTTTTTAAAAAAAAATTTGTTGGGCGTTTTTTTTTTTATAAGGGAAAATAGAATAGAAAAAAAAAACCCCCTAAATAACCCAAACCTCCTAACTGACAAAATTTTTAGAGAGATAAATGTGTACTTAACCTTTACGACGATATCCAAGTAAAAAAATTTTGGGGAAACTAAAAAAAAAAAAAGCAATCGTTTAAAATATTTTGCTTAAAGAATTTCGGGCAGCACATACTATTTTTTACGGTTTTTGGGGCGCAGCAAAAAGGGGGTTTATAGTGAAATTTGGGGGTTTTTTTACGGGGAATAATAGCCCTCAAAGCAAGGGCCCCCTTTTTAGCAGAAAAAAGGGCCCCCCGGGGGCCCATTTCAGATTAAAGGGGGACCCACCCCAAGAAAATCTTTTTCTTGGAGGCTGGTCATTTGATTTGGGGGAGCAAGCCGGGGTTTAAAAAATGGAAAAAGGGTTTTCCCCAAAAGGGTTTGGGAAATTTGGGGATTTTTTTTTAAGTATGCGGGAGAAGTCTTTTTATGAAAAAAATTTTGTATAAAAAATTTTAAAAAAAGGGTAGGGTCCAAATTTACAAATTTAAAAAAGGGGTATGATTTTGAAAAGTGTGCTCAAAAAAAAATTATAAAAAAAAAAAAATTTTAAAAAAAAAAGAAAAAGGGGAAAATAAATTTTTTGGGAAAAATGAATTCCAAAAAAAAAAAGCTGTTATAAATTCGAATAAAAAACCCTTTGCAAAGACTTCGGGAATGAACCCCTTTGAAAAAAACCCTTTTCATTTTAAAAAAAAAAGAATTTTTCAGTTTTAAAAAGTTGACTAAGGATTGGACTTATTGGGGAAAAAATTAAGTGAAAAAGGGACGCCCAAGTATGATTAATTTTTGGTTAATTTTATGAAAAATTAGAAAGTGAAATTTTTTGCGGGAAAGAAAAAAATAGGCGTTCTGATACAATTTCCCTTTGGTTTTTTAATTTTGATGATTGGATAGTTCACCAAGGCTTTTTCCCCTTTTTTAATTTTAAAAAAAAAAAAAAACAATAAACAGGGTTTCTCCCGTAGTTGACGGTTTCTGGAATTTTTCTAGTAAGATAAAAATTTAAAAATTTTTCTGTGTTGTATTTAAATAATAATTAAATTAAAACATGGGTTTGACCATTTTAGTTTCCCCTTTAAAATCTTTTGGTTATAAATTTTTTAAAAATTATCAAATAATAAAATTTTTTATTTTTTCGTTGGGTCATTTTTTTTTTTTTTTTACTTAAAATTTATTCTGGGCGAATTTGAAAAGGGGTTTCTTGCTTTTAGGGCCCCCCCTGGAAAAACTTTTAGCGAATGGCACCCCCCAAAAAAACGTTTCCCCTTTAGCAAATTTTAAGACGGACAATATAAAAAAGTTTTTTTTTTTTAAGAAAGTGAAATTAAACTAAAAAAACCCCTTTTGGGCGACCCCCTGTATTTTAAAGTCCCCTTTGGGGGGGGTAACTAAATTTTTTTATCCAAGGGGTGTTTTTTTCCCAACTTTTGTGCCCACGGAAAAATTCATTTTAAAACCGAATGGACGGTTCCAAAAAGTTGAATTCGCTCCCTTGGGCTAGAACTTCCCCCTTTTAAATATTTGGTTGTTTGGGGAAAAAAAAACCAATATGTCCCCAAATTTTTTGGGGGGGAATTCAAACTTGGGGGTTTTTTTTCCACAGGTAAACCCTTTTTTTTAGAATTACATTTAAAGATTTTAAAATTGTTAGTCTGGTATTTCCCCCAAATTAGTTTGCCGAAAATCGTTCATACCAAAACAGTTTCTTTGTTAAAGAGGAAAAGAAAAAATTATTAAAAAATTTTTTGGGCCCCCAAACAAAAACTATAAAAAGGGAAAAAAATTTTTTTGAAAGCACATTCCCAAATCAGAAAGATTTTAAATTGAATTTTGTTTTGGAAAAACCCTCCCCCTTTTAAAATTTAAAAAAAAATTTTTTTTAAACCCAAAACCCAAATTTGCCCCGCCCCGTTCAGGGGGGGGTTTTTTTTAGTTGGGACATTTTCCCCCCCCCATGGGGGTTTTTTTATTCCAAATTTAAATTTGGGGGGGCGGTTTTCTATGTTGGGTTTTTTTTTTTAACCAAAACATGGGGTTTTAAATTTAATTTTTTTTGCCCAACCCAAAGCCTTTACATTTTTGGGAAAAAATTTTAAATAAAATTATTATATATTTTTTTAAAATTTTTTTTTACCTTTTTTATTTTTAAATGTTATAAAAGGGGGTACAATTTGGGTTTCCCTATCTTAAAAAACTTTTTTTGGGTTTTTAGTGGTTTTTTAAATTTTATTTTTTTTTCTGACTATTATTATAATTCAAAGTCACTTCCTGTGTATTTAGGTGATGACGAATTAGTCATCTCATTGATTTATCCAAACATTATCATAGTTGGACTCAAGTTATTGTATGGTTCTGTTAGATTTTTCAACTTATTTATTTACTTATTATATTATATAAAAACATACCTTGGTAATTAACTTTTGGTAATTGTACTTTTTTAACAATATATCTGTATATTCACAGTGGTTTACTGATAATGATTCCCTTATGCCTTAAGGGTCAAAGAAAATATTATCAATTATGAACATACATACTATTTAAATTTAAAAAGCAATTTCTTTTCCTTGCTCTGATGTATTGCATAAAAATATTTAATTTTTCCCAAACCCGGCAAATTTTATTGTAAAAACATTTTAATGTTTCTCTTTCTAATTATTGAGATGGGGATTGCGACCGGAGCTCAATTGAGGGAAAGGGTTTTTACCATCTTTACCCGTAAGTCAGACAATTTTTTTTTTTTCTGTTTTTTTTTTGCTATGGCAGTCGTAATTTTGGCAACGATTTAATCGTCCAACAAACATTACCCCTTAATTAGTCAAACCACATCTGAGTTTGGGGGGACGGCAAAGTCAAAAATTTCCTGATCAGGTTTCAAATTCTTGGACCAATAAATTTTGAGATTTTGACATATTTTTTCAAAGGACCTTTTTGGGACCTGACGTTAAAGTGCATCAACGGGGTTGAAATTTGGCTAAGGGGGCGATTTTCCCCCACATCCTGATTTCAATACATCCCGTGGAACCATGGGGAAAGAGGCGCTACCGGGGGGTTGACCCCTTTTGGGGGGGGCTTTTCTCTTACGATTTTTTACCAAGGCAGTGCGAAGGGTGGTTTTTTTTCTTCCGATTGGCCAAGGGCATTTCGTCCTGGACCCCAAAACTGAGATAAATATAGCGGAAAGACCGGAAAGAAAATATTTTCAACATTAAAGAGTAAGAGAATTCAGAATAAGTTGGAGAATATTCCTTTTTAAAAATAGCCAAAAGGGAAAAGTCTTGACTCATTAGCCTCGCCTTTCCGGGCGCCACCCATAAGCCCCCCCATTGCAGGGCATTTCCCAAGTCACCAAATCCCTTGGGGCTTCGACTTAGCCCTTGATCTCCCCAGTTTCTACCCGATATGCGGGCATACCTTTTACTCTTCAGGGATCACCGAATCTCCCAATTTGGGCCCGCCCGTGTTGTTTTCCATAACTCAGTGGTGTTCCTTTAATGTCGACCCCATCTATCCCTTTGGGGGAAGTCTGCCATGTCTCAATTGTTTGTCCCGGGTCAATTTTGAATCTAAAAGCTTTAAATGTTGTAACGTAAAACCAAATAAAGGGTTAAAATTTTTGTAAAAAACCAGTCCGCTGCATTATTCCAGGGGTTATTGTAATTATTGTAACTATTGAATTTTAAAGAAATTTTTTTTCACAACGCTAACGCTAATTTTTTCTTTATTCTATCCCCATGCTTAACCTAAATTCTTCTCCCCCTTTAAAATTATAAGTTTTAATAACGCACAAAATTTTTCTGCAAATTTTGCTTAGTTTTAATTTACATTTCTTTTTTTTTAATGCAGTTCGGAGTATTTTTACTTTTGTTATTAATAAATATTTAATTATTTTTTTGAACTACAAAAAATCAGAGCAAGATAAAAAATTTTAAAATTAATTTTCGGGAAAAAGGGAA
>JAFNEN010002413.1:0-14310 GCA_019343175.1 Oedothorax gibbosus
ACAAAGGAGACTTACGAAGCTCTCATTTTGACAACCAAGTCAACAGTAAAGTGCATTAGGTATCTGTTAAAATCTTGCAACTTTGGATTTGTTTTGACTAGAAAATTTTCTAGTGATCCAGTAGAAGCTCTTTTCGGATCTCTTCGTCAAGTTTCTGGTTGTCATTATCAACAAGACGCAGCATCTGTAAGTGCAGCATTGAAAAAAAATAGTAGTTACATGGCATTGTCGCTTCAACAAGTGATGAAAATGTTGTGGAGAGTTCAAAAATTGTCTCGTTTTGTAATTCAGGCATAGCAACTTCATTGTTCCAGATGCAATAGCTTCTGATTCTCAGGACATTTTTCCATCCACAGCAATTGCAGTGTTAAATGTCTTACAACACACCAAAAGAAATCGCATAATACCAACTACTATGCTGAACATTTCCCTTGCTTTAATAGCAGGCTATATTGTTCGAGTTGTTGATGAAAAGATACAATGTAACTTCTGTCTTGAGTTGATTGAAAGTCCAAGAAAATGTACTCCATTATTGGAACTTATATTTCGACAAGACAGAAATGGCTTGAGGTACCCATCTCACTCTTTAGTTTCTATTTTGTGTACCTTGCAGCGTTTTGCAGAGTTATCATTACCTGATATTTCAAGTTCGAAAAAAGTCTAAGAAAATGACGATAACTGTAACGCCATACGTTTTAAAATGTCCAGCTTTATATTGCGATAATCCAGCTAAGGATGAATTTCATTTAAATCAACTGTGTGAGTTAATAATTAATAAATTTTTGAAACCAATATTAAGCAATTATGCAAGCAATGTCACTGAGCATCAGCAAAAATCAAAAAAGCTTAAGACAAAGCCTCTGTCTAGAAAAGTATTAACAGTAAACACCTAAATCAATTTCTCTGTTTTTAACCCTTTCAAACCCAACATTTTATTTTTTATTCTAAAAATCTAAAATTTGTGAAATGGATTCTTTATGCATCCAGAATGAAATGGTAAATCTTGATTTTTTAACTTGGAATAATAAACTTTTGAATAAATAACACATTTTTTTCAAATATTAATTTGTTAAAAAAGGAGAATATAAGCATGAAGAGTTTAGGGTCAATTTATTTCATAAATTGTTTCAGAGTGAATTTTATTTTACCATGTTTTTCAGATTTTCATTTAATTAAAACAAACATTATTTAATTCTTCAAAAGTCATGATTCTTCCATCTTTTGATACAAAAAGAAAATAAAACTTTTAAAAAAAATGAATAGGGCATTTAATAAAATTTATTTCAAATAAGTTTGAGTTTAACTTACTAAAAAAAAAGAATAAGTTCGATGATTCCAAATGGAATCATTGGGAGTGAAAGGGTTAATAGAATCCGAATCTTGTGTATTTTTGTATATATTTGGTATTTAAGTTTTTTTTTGTTTGTTTAATATTTTTAGTAGGTTATATTTATTTATGTTTCTGTATCATTTAAATAAAAAATAAGATAAGGAAATGTTTATTTTACTCATAACTGATCTTACACTTTTAATAATATATATATTTGAAAATTATATATATAATTTTACAGAGGAAATTACCAAAATATATTATAGAGAAGTAAAAAATGACTGACAAAATTTTAGGCTATCCAAATTTTACATGGATTAGGAAATGTAAAATTTTTTTAATTCTTTTAAATAATTATGCAAATACTCCTATAAATCATACATTTGTATGTTATTTTTAAAACTTGAGTAAAATCACACTCTTATCCTAATGCCGTTTTCGTTTTAATTGCGTTTTTACATTTAGTGAGGTAAACTTTTGAATTTTTGGTGGGTTTATTTTTTTGTGATCATTTTATTTCTTATTAAGAAAAAAAATCTAACTTCGATCTGTTATTCAATCCATAATTATTTTGTTATATAAAATTTCCTGTGACAACTGCCTTGAAACATATTAGCCGCTAGTATACGTAACTAGCGCTACAAGCGGCAGAGAGGTGAACTAGCGTCGTCTTCGATTACCATAGGAAATGCTCAAGACGGACAGGCAGCTTCTATAAAGATGGCAGTGATACTAGCGGCTAATATGTTTCAAGGCAGTTGTCACAGGAAATTTTATATAACAAAATAATTATGGATTGAATAACAGATCGAAGTTAGATTTTTTTTCTTAATAAGAAATAAAATGATCACAAAAAAATAAACCCACGGAGAATTAAAATAGAAGTCCCATTTAAATCAGTTTATTTCCTTTCCAGACAAAAATTCAAACGTTTACCTCACTAAATGTAAAAACGCAATTAAAACGAAAACGGCATTAGGATAAGAGTGTGATTTTACTCAAGTTTTAAAAATAACATACAAATGTATGATTTATAGGAGTATTTGCATAATTATTTAAAAGAATTAAAAAAAATTTACATTTCCTAATCCATGTAAAATTTGGATAGCCTAAAATTTTGTCAGTCATTTTTTACTTCTCTATAATATATTTTGGTAATTTCCTCTGTAAAATTATATATATAATTTTCAAATATATATATTATTAAAAGTGTAAGATCAGTTATGAATAAAATAAACATTTCCTTATCTTATTTTTTATTTAAATGATACAGAAACATAAATAAATATAACCTACTAAAAATATTAAACAAACAAAAAAAAACTTAAATACCAAATATATACAAAAATACACAAGATTCGGATTCTATTAACCCTTTCACTCCCAATGATTCCATTTGGAATCATCGAACTTATTCTTTTTTTTAGTAAGTTAAACTCAAACTTATTTCAAATAAATTTTATTAAATGCCCTATTCATTTTTTTTAAAAGTTTTATTTTCTTTTTGTATCAAAAGATGGAAGAATCATGACTTTTGAAGAATTAAATAATGTTTGTTTTAATTAAATGAAAATCTGAAAAACATGGTAAAATAAAATTCACTCTGAAACAATTTATGAAATAAATTGACCCTAAACTCTTCATGCTTATATTCTCCTTTTTTAACAAATTAATATTTGAAAAAAATGTGTTATTTATTCAAAAGTTTATTATTCCAAGTTAAAAAATCAAGATTTACCATTTCATTCTGGATGCATAAAGAATCCATTTCACAAATTTTAGATTTTTAGAATAAAAAATAAAATGTTGGGTTTGAAAGGGTTAAAAACAGAGAAATTGATTTAGGTGTTTACTGTTAATATTTTTCTAGACAGAGGCTTTGTCTTAAGCTTTTTTGATTTTTGCTGATGCTCAGTGACATTGCTGCATAATTGCTTAATATTGGTTTCAAAAATTTATTAATTATTAACTCACACAGTTGGATTTAAATGAAATTCATCCTTAGCTGGATTATCGCAATATAAAGCTGGACATTTTAAAACGTATGGCGTTACAGTTATCGTCATTTTCTCAAGGACTTTTTCGAACTTGGAATCTCAGGTAATGATAACTCTGCAAAACGCTGCAAGGTACACAAAATAGAAACTAAAGAGTGAGATGGGTACCTCAAGCCATTTCTGTCTTGTCGAAATATAAGTTCCAATAATGGAGTACATTTTCTTGGACTTTCAATCAACTCAAGACAGAAGTTACATTGTATCCTTTCATCAACAACTCGAACAATATAGCCTGCTATTAAAGCAAGGGAAATGTTCAGCATGGTAGTTGGTATTATGTGATTTCTTTTGGTGTGTTGTAAGACATTTAACACTACAATTGCTGTGGATGGGAAAATGTCCTGAGAATCAGAAGCTACTGCATCTGGAATAATGTTTGAAGTTGCTATGCCTGAATTACAAAACGAGACAATTTTTGAACTCTCCACAACATTTCCATCACTTGTTAAAGCGACAATGCCTGTAACTACTATTTTTTTCAATGCTGCACTTACAGATGCTGCGTCTTGTTGATAATGACAACCAGAAACTTGACGAAGAGATCCGAAAAGAGCTTCTACTGGATCACTAGAAAATTTTCTAGTCAAAACAAATCCAAAGTTGCAAGATTTTAACAGATACCTAATGCACTTAACTGTTGACTTGGTTGTCAAAATGAGAGCTTCGTAAGTCTCCTTTGTAAACATGCACATTTTTTCAGTTTGCAGATTACTTATATAAGTAAGGAATGCGTTTTCCAACCAGTCAAGTCTATCGTCATCGGTGCGGTCATATTGTCTTGAATCAGGATTGGCGTATCTAATATGCTGCATACAGTTGCTGACATCATGGAGCAAGAACCATTTATACATTATCTTCAGAAATTCAATTGCTGGGCCTGAATCAGCAAATGACTTAGGGGCTATTTTTCCTGCTTCATTTTTGTAAACTTCAAGTGCAGCTGTAACTGGTGGCGAGAAAACTTGAACTGCCCGTTTGACATTCATTTTCTCAAAGTTGGTTGGATATACACGTTTTTTAGTGATGAATCTGATAGGTTTTACATTTTGGTTTTCTTTGTTTTGGATTTCGTACAAAGATTTCAGATATTCTCCAAACGGATGTCTCAAAAACTGCGATTTTACATTCTTGATTAAATGGCAATAATCAAAACTTATAAATAAGTCTCTATCCGAATTTATTGGGTGCTCCACTTTCGGTTTAATCACACCGCCGGAGAGCTGACGGAACATAGTGCAGTTCACACTCAGATTATCTGTAACCATACGTACTATGATCAAGCCACACAACTCAACTTCTTTGCACACATGTTTTACAATTTCGAAAAGTTCAAGTCCTTGTAGCTGTTTAGTGAAAAAGTAGGCCACAGGTATTTTATATGATGTAGAAAGGTCACATGCTACAAAGCACAAAAGGTGATTTGCCAGAATGGGCACTTGGGGTAGTTCTGGCGCATTTGGACGCTTTACTTGTACACCACCCATGTCTACAGCTCCAATAAACTTGTCGTTTTTTTTGTCGTACACCAAACGTTGCTGCATGGACATCTCATCAATGATTAAAGAACAGATCTTTTCTTGATCAGCTTTAAATTTCTTGACTTCAACTTTTATCCTTCCAGTAATCAATGGATTGACACCAACATCATTGATTGTGCTCACGTTGCCCATGTATCTCATAAAAGTTGAACGTGAAGGCAGTGTTAAAGACAAATTTTGCCTAGCATATTCGTAACCTTTAGTTGAGCATGCTCGCCACATCAAACATTGGCGAATGGTGTTCTCTTTGTATCTAGGATGCTTTTTTTCAAAATTATCCACCAAGTCCACTAGAAATGAAGCAGTGTTGTTTCTTTCTTCTGCAGCTTGTATCACTTTCATATAGGAAGCAATGTGTTTGTTGTTTTTTAATTTACTTAACTCTTCCCTAGCTTCATCATACTTCGCCTGCAAATCCTGTAATTTTACTAAATTACGCCGCAATTGAACTTTAGAAGCGTTCAATTCCTTGTTTTTTTCTTTGGTTAACAAGTCCACCTGAACCACTTTATCCTCAAACTTATTCCTAGCAGATGAAGAAGTGTCCTCTTCAGCAGGGGTGCCTACAGGGGGGGGTCAACGACGCAGACTGCGTCGTTGAAATTTTAGGGGGGGGTCGAAAAAAATTAGAATTTTTTTTATGTGAATGGTTTACTTTGTCTAAGATAAAACTCTAATGAATTCTTGTTCTTTCTAATCATCTGCCTCCCCCCCCCCCCAAGATACCTAGGGGGGGGGGGGGGGGCATAACCGTCAAGAATCAAAAATGATAACCAAAATCCTAGAACATTACGAAAAGTAGAACATGGATAATGGCATATTTTTGACATTTATTACCCATAAACAACCCATCACTTCTTTAAAGCTTAAACAAAACTCTTGCAGCTGGCCTTCTCATGTCATAAATCTCACGCAGTCTGTATAACATACAACTCGATGAAATGATGACTCCGCATATTTATTTTTCACCCAATGACATTAGTGCAATTTTCCCGCTTAGAAGTATTACTTTGTTTAGATTGTTGTTTTCGAAACGGAGGGAAGCTTCAAAGATACACCTTTATTAAATGAATCTATTTGATCTATTTTAAACTAAATGAAGTTAAAATGCACTGTGCTATAACTATAAATACTCCAAGAGCTTATTTTGAAGTGTTATGGCAGTGATTCCGGTGAGATTTTCGTAATTATATAATTTGAATATTTTAAGCTTGTTAACCCTCTAAAAAAGCAAATTGGCTGAACTGTAAACTTGTTTTCACTGCTTGAGTTTTAAATTAAAATTTTAACTGAAAATTTAATTCCTTAATTTAAAAAAAAATTATATTTCTGTAATAGGTGGTTATAAATGACTCCTCCATGCTTTAAATTTTGGAATTTAATAAAATAATTAAATTTATAAAAATTTAAAAAATTATGTGTGTTGCTGGTAAACCAGTCATTTGACGGATTTATACGTCTTTATCCTTCAGAAGGTTGGGAAAATAAAGAAAGGATACTAAAAGATTTTAATTATATTTGATATAACTGATAATTTGAGTTTCAAAGTTTACACTTTAAAACATGTTTGTGCACCAAAAAATATTAATCAATATTAATAATGAAAAACATTGTTTAATTTTTTAATGTGCATCTGGATTTTGAAAATTATTACATGGCTTTTTTTTGTATAAAGATGACTAAAGATATAAAATTACATATCTTAGTTAGAATACGGTAGGGTGGTGGGATTTTTTAACAGTTTCCCCTCTCCATTTCCAAGAATTAGATGGCAGCTTTCAAGACATTAGATTTTAAAAATATTCACCCCCTCCCTTCCCTTCATGAAGCACTCGAGATAGTAATAATTTTTATTATCTATTTCTAGATATTTATTTTGAGAATACTATAAAATTACATGTTGAGGTTTAAGCTGTCTTTAGACGCAAGACCTCAAGGAAGGAACGGGGCCTTTTCCTGACAAGTGATTCTAAATTGTTGATTTTAATAGAAATTTTTTGCAGAATTGCACTTTTTTAATAATTAAACTCACCTTATAAGTTATTTAATTGAATAAAACCTTAATTTGGTACATTAATCAATCACTTGATGCTCCAACTATATTAATAAACCAAAATGCGCACACTAATTTGAATTAGTCGTCTTAATAAATGTAATAAAATCTATTAATTAGTCAGTAATAGCCTTACTATCCTTGGTTTCAATATCTTAGATGAGGCTAGCCATCGTCTGGCAATTGCAATTTAACCATTCACTCAGTCACATAAATTTCTGTTTTCAAATGGTGCAGCTTTCAAACGTAGTATGATGAACTCGAATTTCAAGAGGCATGTGGTGTGGTACAGTATGGTCATAAACTGGAATCTTACGTTTATGCTGATTGGTCGATTTTGATGTTAAAAGAGTTATATGTCTATGGGTATGAGCATTGCTTTAGTTTTAGTTTTGTGAAGTTGATTTTGAACAATAACAGTAACTGGCACTAAATAAGTCGTGATCAATTATAACAGAACTTCATGTTTATTATTAACAACAACAAAAAACTGAAAAAAATTTCTAACAAAACGTATCCGAAAATTTTCTAATTTTTAAAAATCACATAATAAAACAGGAATCGCAACTAAAATCTTTAACAATCCAATCTGCAAAATGATAATTCTATTTTAAGAGGCCCGGCGTCGGAAGAAAGCAATGTGCTGACAATTATTTCTCATAAACATTTCTTAATCGCTGTTATAGCATTTGAAGCAGACATCATAAATATTCAGAATTGTATATATAACAGTTCTATGAATGAATGACCTTCGGATAATATTTCTGGCCTAGCATACATACTCAGGCCCAAGCCATTTTCCCGCCATTGCTTTAGTTATAAACAGTAGGAAGATACTTGTCGTCTGGTGTCAAATGTGTGGGTGATTGATATAGTTAAGAAAGTTCAATTCCTAGTTTCAGGGTAAGAATTTTGTTTAATATTTAATTTTAATTTTAGTAACTTAATAAATAGTAAATTTTTAAGTGAAACTATATCAGTAAACATAATAGAATTATTCTGATTTGTTTGTTAATGTCGAATGTGTTGCATAGAAGGAAGCTGTTTTTGGATCACGTATCTGGCTATTTTTATTGATTAAAAAATAATATAATTACATAAATTTGAGCGGAATTTTACTGATTATTTAGATTCCCGATAGCTTTTGCTGTAAAAATCTATTTAAAGGAAAATTAAAAATAAGTTGCAATTCCGGATTATAAAAGCTATTAAAAAATGTACTTCCCTTTCAATTAGGGGCAACTCTGCGTTGACCTATCAGTAGAAAAATATTCAAGAAGAAAGTCAGTACTTGGGTTTTATTTTTAGGACAAAGTTTACCCCATTTCGATGGTACTTAAAATAAATTTTACTAAAAGTTTCAGTATCACCATAAAGATTCCTATATACACAAGTAGTGTAAATTACTTAGGTTCAGTACTCCATAATCCATATAATATAAAAACCACACCGGTTTTTTTGGGGGGGGGGGGGCCGATTTTAAAAAAATTTAGGGGGGTGCGTCGGGGGGTTAGCTTTGGGGGGGATCGGCACCTCGCTCTTCAATACATTCAACATAGGGGAAATTTCCAAGTTTTGATTGAAAACTTACTGTGAATTGTTTACTAGTTCATGTTCATTCGTTTTGCGTGGCGGCTCGTTCTTGTTTTTTTTTACGGGGCTGCATATAGCTGGGTTAAGAATCGAAAATGCTCGGAACACATCCTTCTTTAATCGTTTAGATTTTGCAAAAAAGATTAAATCTTCAACCATGAACTGTTTGCTGCGACTGTGAGTAATTAGAGTTACTTTAGGCTGCCAGTTCTTTCGAAATAGCTTTCATCCATTTCGCTCGCAATTCCACATCGGCAGGTTATTTCGTGGAAAGATATGCCATGCCTTTTATAAATCTTGATGTACAGTTTGGGAACACAGCGTTGACATAATTTTAAATGATTTTCATTACAAATTGAAATAATTTTGTTAAAATTCAACAAAAAACGCCGAATGCAAGATTGTTTAGTAGTAGTAGTAGTAGTAGTTGGGTAAGGCTTCGGTCATTGCTTCCAGACGGGTCCGGCGTTCACCAGACTTTTTTTATTTCATTATTTAAGTGGCAGAGGGCTAGAACCTAGGTTTGATACCAGGAATTACTAGGGCTTTTATTTTCTTGGAATTGAGTCCTTTAATAGCAGAGCCATCCGAAGGGAGGGGGTTGGGCCGACTTTGTTGCGGAGGATTTCCCTTTGTGCTTCAAAGGGCACACGTGAGGAGAAAATGAACAAGCTCGTTATATTGAGATGCACAGAGGGGAGAGTCATCCAAGCCGCATTTGAACAGTTGGGCCTTTTGGGGAGTGATCTGGTCGAGCCTTAGAAGGGGGACTTCTTGACTCCTTTTCAGATAGAGAGGGGTGAGGTTGACGGAGAGATATGGGAAAGTTGGGCGGGTATTTGCTTTGGGTCCATTCCAGAATTGGTTATCTTGAAAGATTACGATTGCCTTACTGGCATCTTCCGGGGAGATAAGGTCGACCGCCAAGGGGCTTCGATCGCGTGTTTGGCCATTTTATCTGCAATTTCATTTTCTTCCAACCCGATGTGCGCAGGGATGTATATCAGACTAAGGCTTTTGAAGAGGTGGCTTTTTTCCTGATCTCGTTTGCGATTTGAGCGATTTTTGGGGACTTAAAAGCTGTATTTTTGAGGGCTTGAAGATTTGACATGCGTCTGTGAAGAGGAGTGTCTTTGGCCCCGTGACTAATTTCGTTTTTTCAAGCCAGATAAAGCAAGGCCTTTTCTCCCGTAAAGACAATTAATGGGGGGGTAAACCCCCCGAAAGACCATTTTGACCTGCAGTTTACTGCTTGCAATTGCCAGGAGCCTTTTTTGCCTTAGATGCATCCGTTGCGAGAAGACAGTGCTCACAGGAATCGAGGGCTCAAAGCATTAAACCCCAGTTTACTGGCACTGGGATTCGGGGATCTGCCTTGGAAGGTATGAGGGAAAAAGTTGGATTTCCACGCCAAGGGATTGAGTACGGCAAAACGGGAACCGGAGGAAAATAATTTTATTTTGGGCTGAATGTTAAGCATTTTCGGTAGTTTAGAAGGTTGTCTCCGCATGGAACCTTAGATAAAAAGCCCGGGATGCGATTTCTTGAGATTATTTTTATGGTATTCCCACACCCTGTTTCTAAAAGTGAGGGAATATTGCTTAAAAAATACGAAGCGTTTAGCTTGTGTTTCTGTTTGACATGGAGATTCTCCCGAGATTGCCAGAAACTATTGGTTCGGAGTCCACTTCGGGGCCAAGGGGCGGAGCCCGGGGTAATGGAGTTTTTTTTTTTGAGCCCGTTTGGCTTACCTTTTTGGTGGTTTTGGCAGCAAAATTCCCCCCTAAATTGTGAACCAATCAAGGGAGGACCTGACGGTTTTGCGTTGCCGATTCTAAGAAGGTCCCGGTTTGTGCCCCCCATTTACTTTGGCCCAAAGATCTTCATAGGCAATTTTTTTTTTTTTTGGATTTTTTTTTATTAGACTTTGAAGGGGGGTTTGAAAAGTATTGCTCCCCGGGAGAAAGTAATGCCTAAGAATTTGAATTCTTTTCATCCAAAGGGAGTGGCTCCGCTGATTGTAGGGTTGAAGAGGCTGTTCCTTCTTCGCGGTAAAAATTAATGGCAGCGCATTTTGGAGTGGAAAGGGGGAGGAACCATTCTCACACCCTTTTGATGCGTTGCATCGTTCGTCTACGGTTTCTCGGATTTCTTCGAGGGATGGGCTTCTATAGAGGAAAATGTCGTCGATGTAGGTGAAGCATTTTACAATTTTGGGGGGATTATGTCGTAAATGCGCTCATGTACAGGAAAAGAACAAGGGGGGACAGGACACTGCCTTTGGGGAGGCCTCTTTGTACTTGAAAAGGGTGGACGAGGCACCGCGCCCTGTACTTGGATCTTTTTGTTTTTTTAGGAAGCTTGCGACCATTTTGGGTGCTTTCCCCCCGGGCGCCTGTGCGGAATCCTTGTACAGAAGCCCGTGCCCCAATGTTTTCGTATGCGGCGTTTTTTGTCAAGGGAAATCCCTTTAAGAATTTTTCTTTTTCCCTTTGGGTGTGAGAAAAAGGTGGTGGGGGGGCGGCAATAAAAGGTTTTTTACATCCCCCGTAGGAGGAGCCAGATTTTGGAAGGGGTCCCCCAAATTTGGGGCTTCCCCTTTTGGGAGAGGCAGATGAACCTGTGCAAGATCATCCCCTTTCCCGACCTTTTAGGGATGGGGTCAAAAGGGATTGGCGATAAGAGCTAGTAAGGGAGGGGGGGTTCCAGCTTCACGAGGAATATTTTGGGAAACTTCCATTTTCTGGGGGGGGCCTGAAAATTTCCAAAAAACATTGTGGGGTTTTTAAAAGCTTCATCTTGTTTTTTATGGGTTTTGAGATTTAATCATTTTTGGCGTAAACCCTGCAGGGCCCGGAGACTTGTTTCCCGTTTTTCCAAGGCCCCCCTTTGAGCTTGTGAAGGTGAAGTCTGCAAAAAAGGTCCCTAGTGGGCCCGGGAAAAAAAAGGAGGGATATAGATTGAGTCTAAGGGTTCCCCCAATGCAAGCGCTAGAGCGTTTGCTTGAGCCATGGGGAGAAAAAATTTAGTTTGCCCCCAAAAAGTTGTTTTTCGTGTCTGCCGGCTTATTTTTTTTTACCAAAGTTTGATTTTTTTATATGCTTTAAATTTTCCCTTTCCCCCCTTTTCCCCAGGATGTCCCCCCAAATTTCGACGGACTGCCAATACTAGTTTACGTAACTTGGCGCTATTTTTTTTTAAGATTAAAATAGTCGTCGTAAAAAAGGGTTTTTTGCTAATTTAACCCTTTTTGTTTTTTTGCTCTCAGAAGCTGCACTGGGTTTCCACCATGGGGGATTTTTACCTCGGGCCCTCCCCGGGGGGGACTGATACTCTTTGGGCCCCCTTACGGGGCCATTTGGTGGGGGATTTCGATGGGCTGCATGAGGCGAGGTTTATGTTTTTTCTGAGTTAAAAACTGGTCCCCAGTTAACTCGGATTTCGAGTTGGCAAGTCAGCGCACGCGTTAGATACCGAAATTTTTTTTATGGGGAGTGTTTTCTTTCGAACATGTCTTTTTGGGATCTCGAAGTGCAGAAGGAAAGATACCCCGGGAGCAGATGGTTAGACCCCCGGGGGGAAGGCGACATCTGGGCTTTTAGTACGTGGGGGAAGAAAAATTGAAAAAGGCACAGGCATGTCACTGACCCCAATCCAAAAATTGGAATGGCTGAAGTTGCGTCCCCCCCGGGGCGGGGGGGATAAAAATTGAATTCGCCCAGTCGATAAAAAAAAAAAGGGGGGGGGGGTTCCCCTTTGGGGGAAAAAAAAGCCCCCCAAAATTGGGACAAAAAGGGGCCCGGGGGGGAGCGTACAAGTTTAAAATTGTAATCATCATGGGAGGGGAGGGTTTTAAAAAAGGGAATTTGGGTTTTGCTGGATTTCTGTACTGGAGGTAGGGAGGGTGAGGCGCGAGACGAGGATGGGAGCCTAGCCGGGGGGGGCCTGACCAGGCCCCGCCGACCCCACTGTTTTGTCTAGTCATAGATGTTTGCCATTAGGGAGAAGGGTTTTGGGGGGTTTCAAAAAAGGTTTTTTAATGGCGAGGAGGCGGCTTCTGAAAACAGCCCCATTTTAATGCGGGCTCTTATTTCAAGCTGGGGGGGCCCCTTGAATAATGTAGAAAGGGTGTTATGATACATAGCGTAAAGGAAAAAAAAAAAAAAAATAGAGTCCCCAAAGGGAAAGGGGGGGGAAAACCCCCCCGGGGCTGATTACTGTGGGGTCGTTTTTGAGGATTATTTAGAAAAAGGGGGCTGACCTGTGGAAAAACTGTAATAATGGGTAGCGGGTTTGGGCCCTTTTGGATTCAGGATGGGGACTAAGCTTGGAAATTGGGTTTTGTCCATACAGATGATCGTAGAGGCCCTTCTCTGCTATGGCCCCATTGAGGGGGAAAGTCGCAGATTTTTTTGGGTTTTTTTCTCTGTGTTTACGGGTTTCGTTTTTTTTTTTTTTTTTTTGGGTGTATGGGGGTTTTTTTACTCGTTGTGGCTGGCCGGTACGACCGGCTTTTGGATCTTTTGTTTGGGTTTGGAAAACCCCCTTTGCCGCTGGACGTGGGTTTTTGGAGGTGGCAAGGAGCGACAACTTGGCCCCAAAAGGGGGTGTAGCCCCTTCCCCCGATTTTTTTGTTGTTGCAAGGGGGCTGAAAGCACTTGAGGTTGGGGCCCCGTTTTTCTCAATTTCCTTTTTACTTTTTTGGGGGGAACTTTGGGGGAGGGGCCGCGGTATTGTTTTTGCGGCGAAAAAAATCGTTGTGGAAAAATTTCTATAGAGCCCGGGGTTTAGGGGGAAACAGATTGGAGCGCCCCTTACTTAGGGAATTTCTCTCTTCCGCCCTCGCCCGCAGTCCCCGGGGGAAATTTGGCCCCCTTTTGACTTTTTTTCATTGCTAACTTATGGGGTTAGTGCAGACTGGGGAGTTCCCTCCCCCCACAGTTGACGAGAAATTTTTGGAGCGGCCTTCGTCAGGTGGTTATATCCATAACACCGGGGTACACTGCCGGGCCCCGTCCAACAAAGGGCGAAAAATTCTGTGATTTTCGCAGAAAAACTCTTACTTCGGTAGGTAAATAGGGTCCCAGCACAGTAATTACCCCCAGTTTGGTGGGCCCGTGGGTTTTCACCAGTTTCTAGTGAAGCGTCGCTTCTGTTACAAAAGGGGACTTTAGGATTTAACCTCTTCAATGATCTGTCTAGGGGGGTATCGTGTCTATGTTTTTTCAAAAGGGAAACGCTTGGGGAGCACTCGCCCCCGCGGGTTTTTGTAACCCGGACACCAGTATGGATTTAGAGCGCAGACCGCCGGGCGCATCTTGGCTTTTCGGTAGTGATGTAGTGAGTTTGGGCCCGGTACGTTTTTTAAGGAATCTATATGTTTTGGGGGTTTTACTTTGGAGTCAAGCCTAATTTAGGTTCGCGGTTTTTCTGGGGGAAATTCCCCCAGCATTTTAATAACATGAAAACAAAACTAATGGTGCCGTTATCAGCTGCTAAATTTATTGAGTCTTAATATTCGGTCAACTCTGTGGGGGTATTGCTCCCCTTGTACTATTTGGCTCCCTTTGGTAAGGGTAAGGACGGGGGCCTGAACAGCCCCGGGGCTGCGGCCAGCGGGGTCGCCCTCTTGCCACCGGGAGGAGAGGCAAGGGAAAAAAAAAAACAGTTAAGGACGTACTGAAACCCCCGGCTTTTGGAGCCTGGGCCCGGGAAGACTAGCTTGTCTTGGGCTCCGAC
>JAFNEN010002414.1:0-2500 GCA_019343175.1 Oedothorax gibbosus
TTCTTAGTTCCTGGAATTCCAAGAAGCCTACCCATATTGCCCATGTACTTAGTAAATTGATGGGTTGTATCAGAAGTCCTGTCGTCTAAGCCTAGCTTTTGAGCTTCTGCTTTAGCGATCTCTTCGCGTTTTTTAGCTAAAATTTCGATTAAAGTTCCTTGAAGATCTTTATCATTGGAAACACCCTCTTCATTATAAATGTTGTAATATACATCCATAGCCTCACCCATATATCGGGCTCCGCAATGTCCCCCTGCAATAGCTAAATCTAAAGCTACACGAGCCTGTGTTTCTAAAAGATTCTTGTATTCGCATTTTTTATCTTCAGCAAGTTCATCATAGATAAACGAACCAGACTTATTTTTATTTTTATCTTCAAAGTCTGTTACATTTTCTCTTACTTTGTGAATAGAAAGACGAACCGCATCTTCAATTTGTTGATAAAAATCCATAAGCTGAAATACATCATGAGTTGATGGAGTTCCTATGAACGCTTCTCTTGTATTGACTCTATGTATAAACTCATTGAGGTTTTTTCTTAATTCTTCCGGAGAAAAAATTTTATTTTGTTCTTGGCGGGATCCTTCTGCCATATATCCTGGAGCAGCTTTATCTGTAAAATTAATTTTATCAAAAAGCTCTTTCAAAGTATCGACTTTAATATCTTCTGGCACATGACTTGCATCTAAACCAATTTCTTCTGTTTTAATGTGATCTACGTCGATTTCATCACTGGCAAATTGTTTAAGAAATAAAGCATGACCTGGTGAAGCTCTTTCTGAAAAGAGACGAAAGGTAGTTGTAACAATCCCCCACCCCATAGAAACAATCCAGAAAACAATTTTGAAAACAACTAAATGAGCATTTTCAGGAAAAGGAATTTGGCTCCAAGAACCGTAATAACTAAGAACTGTGTACTTGAAAGAGGTACCAGCACCCCCTAAAGTTTTTAAAATCATGGGAAACCCTTTTTAAAAATTTGGGTAAATGTTTTTTTTTTTTTAAAGACTTTTTTTTAATTTTTTAAAACGGGTTTTGGGGCCCTTTGGGCCCAAATTTTCCCCGGCAAAAAAAAGAAAAAAAGGAATAAAAAAAAGAAAAATTTAAGGGGGACTAGCAAAAAAGGAAAAATTTCCCTAAATTTTTTAAAAGGAAAAACAAAAAAGTAAAAGACTAGTAAAAAAAAAAAAACCCAAAACCCCCGGGAAAAAAATTTAAAATTTCAAAACCCCCCTTTTAAGGGGAAATTTTTTAAAAAAGGAGGAATTTTTTAAAGCAACCCAAGGGGAAGAGTTAAATTTTTTTTGGGAAAGACCCCCCCCTTTTTAAAACGCCTTTTACCCCCTTTTTTTTAAAAAGAGTTTTTTTTTTTTGGGTCTTTATTTTTTTTTAATGCCCCCTAACTCTTTTTTTTTGGGAAAAACCCTTTTTTTTTTGTTGCTTCTTCCTTTTGAATTTTCAGGCAATTTTTTTTTTTTAGGAAAAACAAAAGTAGAGCAATAAAAAGCAAGAAACCCCACCCATATTCAGGGGCTTGTATGTAGTTTTTTTTTTCCCTTTCGCAATTTTTTTTTTTTTTTTTTCCATAAGCCGTGCGCCCAATTTTTTTTTCTATCCCACGCAAAAGACCACTTTTACAATCCATTCTTCTAGAAATGACTGTAAAAGTTATGAAAGTGCATTTTCTTTTTTGCTATTTTCTACTATATATTCTAATATTTCCTGTACACTCTTTTCCCAAAATTTTTTTTCTCCAAATATACCCCTCAATTTTGAAAAGATTTTAAACAGGCTCTTAGTTGCAAAAGCTGTTTTTCTTTACTATTTACCACTAAGTGTCAATTTAAGTCTTATCTATTGCAAATTATACTTGAGTATGGCCTTGTCTCTGTGAAGTTGTTAAGTTATTAACGAGATGTAAACTACGCTTGTAATCTTCTCTTTTTTTTCTTAAACATGAAAATACTAGCTAATAAACTTCCAATTATAAATAGACCTGATACTATTAATGCAATCCCTTGTTGAATATTTGTTGATTGAGTTATTTTAGGTTCTGTTGTTGTGATTGGTTCAGATATTGCTGTTGAAGTAGCAGCTGTTAGTTTTGTTTGCTTAACTGTTGTTTCTGAAGCGGTTGTTGATTGAGTTAGTTCAAGTATTGTAGTTGGTTTTTCTGATGTTGTTTAAATTTGGTTCAGATAATATTGCTGTTGAAGTAGCAGCTGTTAGTTTTTGTTTGCTTAACTGTTTTTTTTTTGTGTTTTTTTCTGAAGTGTTGTTTTGATTGGTTTTTCTTTTTTCAAGTATTGTATTTGTGTTTTTTTTTTTTTTTTTCTGGAAATTTTTGTATATCGAGTTAATCTACCACACTGCTCTTCTAATTGAGTAATCTTGCTCTCTTTTTCTTTTAAAGACTTATTACATATCTGATTTTCTTCTATGCAATGATCATTTGTAGTTCTTAATTCTAAAGCTATTTCTTTTTCTAGATAAGTGGTAA
>JAFNEN010002414.1:7500-12363 GCA_019343175.1 Oedothorax gibbosus
TTTAAACAGGATTCTTAAGTAATTTTTTTTTTTTTTTCCCTTTTCCCTCCCATTTTTAGGAAGAAGTTATACAAAAATCCTAATTAACACAAGAAGTTTCCCCCAAATTTTTTAGGTTTTTTTTTTTTTAAACCTCAAATTAGTATTTAGTTTTTTTTTTTTATTTGTTTTAAATTAATTTTATTAACTTTAAGAAATAATTTTTTTCCCCTTGTGGTAAAAAAGAAGTAATTTTTGGGGATTATTGTTTATTGACTAAAAAACCAAAAAACTGAGGTCCCTAAAGGATTGTGGTAAGGATAAATTAGAAAATGGTGGGGGTAAAAAAATGTATACAAAGGTTTTTTTCCTTTAAGGCAAGTTTTAATGGACAATGTTTGTTTTTTGTGTAAACTCGCGAGGTAAATGAAAATACACATCCTCTACTGTATAGATAATATCTTTTTCCCAAATTCTCTGTTTGAAACTCCAATTAACCTCATTTTGTTAGTTTTTTTTTTTCTTTTAATACAATCTTTTTGCCACAAACATCCCCTTTCCAAGGTGGTGAAGATTGCCTCCCCCCTGCTGTCCCCAACCCTAGCACGTTTCAACACCTTCCCCTTTTTTTTAGCCCCAATTTTTAAGGATCAACACACAGGGGGATTCTCCATGTTTCCTTGTAATTTGATTAGATTAAAAGAGGGTACATTTGGGGGGGGGGCCGCCCAAAAATGCCGCTACTTTCCCACATAATCCCCTTTTAATTGGAAATTTAGAAAAAACTTCCCCCCCTTAGTATCCTCCCTACTACTAGAAATAAGAATCTGAGCAATCCACAAAATTACTACGCAAGGGCCATCTGGCGAATTGGTTTGTAGCCGTAAGCAAAAAAAAAAAAAAAAAAAAAATAGAAGAACCAGGGGCCCCCAGTGGGGGGGTTTTTTTTTTTTTTTTTTCAATAATGGAGGGTATTTTAGCAAATTAGGCCGCTTGTTGTTTTTTTTTTTTTTTTTAACTTTTTTTTCCCAATTTTTTTCACATTCAATTCCTAAGGCTTTCAATGAGGTTTTGGTGTTTGGTATAAAAAATAAAAAGGCTTCATGGGAAAAAAACAATTAAGTTTTTCCTAAACAAATCTAATAAAGGGAAAATTTTTCCCCAAACAACAGGTTTTTTTTTTTGTTTTGGTCCCAAAAAACCTTTTCCAAAGGAGCCTTTTTTCTTCCACCTTAGGTACCCCGTTATAGTCCCTTCCCAACGGTGAAATTGCGGGTGACCAATTTAAAATTGATCTGAAATTAGCTTTTTTTTTTTTTGGGGCAACAAAAAAAGCTAATCTTGTTTTTTAACAAGCCGAAAATGCCAAACTTTTGTAACCAAGCCACATGTAGCAAAATCGATTTTTTTCCTTATTAAGATCCCCTTTTTTTTTTTTTTTAGCCTGGGGCCGCGCAACTTTTCCAGGAAGTACAAACTTCCAAAATGTGCAGAAAATAGATCCCAAAAATAAGAAAACCACCAAGGGCCACTACTAAGCTCGAGATCTTGCCAATAAACCACGCCAACCTTTGGTTTTTTTTTTTTCCAAGAACTCCCCTCATTACATTTTGCTTTAATTGTGGGGAAACAATCTCATGCTTTACAATTAGATAGGAAAGCACCCCCAACCCATCTTTCAAGTTGTGCCCCTTTTTTCTTACCCGTTTTTGGACAAAATGGGCTCGCAAACAACCCCTTGCGCCAAAACCCCCTCCGAGCCTTTTTAAAAGAAAGAGTAGTAAGTTTTTCATATTTAAAAGATCCCTTTTATTTTTCTTTTTTTTTACAGGTTAAAAAAAACGCTTCTAAAATGCGTGGGGCACAGAATTCTTTTTGATCCACCCAATTGGCCATGTTTTTTACGCTTAAATCAAGACCCATAACCTTTTCAAAACCCCCTGGTTAAGAATCTATCATAATCTATAAGGCCCCAATAACAAAGGTAAAATTTAAGAGACCCCAGTGGTTGTTAAGTAGGCCAAAAAACAAAATCCCATTTTCCCCTATTAAAAACATAACTTTTTTTGTTAGAAAGGAAAAGCCCCAATAAAGGAACTCCCTGGGGAAAAAAAAAAACCCCCATTTCCAATTGAACCGCCAAGAGTTTTGTTTTTTTTACAACCCAACCCAACCCATTATGAAAAAACCTTAAATTCCCCAATAAAACCAAAAACATGTCCGTTGAAATAAAGTCCCCCCCCCCCCCCCAACAGAAAAAAGCCAAACCGTGAATTAAGAAATTAAAAAAGCAAAGCGCAAATCCATTCATTAAATTAAAATTTAAATCCCCGTTTCGGGGCAATACACGGAGAGAAAAAAAAAAAAAAATGCCGCCAAAACTTTAGGAAAAAATTTGATTTTTCCCCAGCCCTTCTTTTTTTTTTTCCGCCACATTTTTTTTTTTTTAAAGTAACTGGTAAAGGTTTGCCAAATTGGAAAAGACCTTTTTAGAAAAAAAAAGCAAGAACCTTAAAGCCCGTAAAAAAGAGGCTTTTTTTTTTTGCTTAACTTTTTTTTTACCAGGGGAAAAAAAATTTTTCCCTTTTTGTAAAAAAAATTTTTTTTAAACCAAATTAAAGTCAGATTTACAAAACCCTTTGCCCCAACCAAGCTTTAGGCGGCTAACAAACTGTTTTTAATAAATACAATTTTCCCTAAAAAATTTGTTTTTTTTTTTTAAAACTATTTTGGGTTTAATGACTAAGATCTTTTTTAAAAAACATAAGAAAATCTGTAAAAAATGCCCTGGTTTTTTCCCCTAAAAGGAAATAAGGATGGGGCCAACAATCCCTTTTTTTCCAGTAACCCCTTTTTTTAAAAATTGAGTTTAGTTTTTTTTTAAAGAAAAAAGCAGCGAAAAGAAGAAAATTTTTTTTTGATGCACAGAAATTCCGGTTTTTTTTTTTTTTTTTTTGTTTCCCTTTTTCCCGGGTAAATTTATTGTAGCCCGCAAATTCCCCATAAATAAAATCCCAAAATAAATAGGAGGCCCGTTGCCTTTGAAACATTATTTCCCCCTCTTGGGAAAAGACCCTGTTTTACAATTGTTTTTTACTAGGTTTTACAAATGTTTTTTTTTCCCATTTTAAACAAAAAAAGGGACAGGTAAATAAAAAATCCTTGTTAGGTTTGGCTTTTTTTTTTAGTTGGGGGATTTCCTTGAACCCCGCCCCCCTTCTGCCTGGCCCAACTTATTTTTTTTTTTAGGCACTTAAGGGCCTTGCATTTAATTTTTAAAGGAAAAAAGTAAAAAAAAAAAAGGCCCGGAAAACAGCCCCTTTTTTTGCCTGCGAATTAAACTGGTTTTTTTTGTTAAGTAGTGGTGGGTAAATGTTAAATTACCCCCTTTTACCAAGATTTTGCTTTATTTCCCTTAAACGGCTTTTTTTTTTCCAATTTTCCAGAAAGCCGTAAGAGGTAAAAATTCCGACAGGAAAAAGAATTAATGGGAAAAAATACTCCAATAGCTTTTTTCAAAAAAATTCAATAAATAGAGCCCAGCTGTGTGTGTGAAAAAAAAAAAAAAACCCCCCCTTTTAAAAAATTTTTTTTTTTTTCCCCCCAAAAAAAACCCCTTTTAATAAAATTTTTTTTTTAAAAAAAAAAAAAAAAACCCCCCCCTTTTTTTTTTTTTTTTTTTTTTTAAAAAAACCCCCAATTTTAAAAAAAAAAAATTTTCCTTTTTTAAAAAACCCAAAAATTTTTTTTCCCCCTTTTTTTTTCCCCTTTTTTTTTTTTTTCCCCCCCAAAAAAAAAAAAACCCCTTTTTTCCCCCAGGGGGGTTTTTTTTTTAAAAAAAAAATTAAATTTTTTCCCTTTTTTTTTTTTTTTAAATTTTTTTTTTTTAAAAAAAATTTTTTTTTAAAAAAAAAAAAAAAAAATTTTTTTTTTAAAAAAGGGGGGCCCCCCTTTTTTTTTTTTTCCCCCCAAAAAAAATTTTTCCCCTTTTTTTTTTTTTAAAAAAAAAAAAAAAAAAATTTAATTTTTTAAAAAATTTTTTTTTGAAATTTTAAAAAAGAAAAAAATTTTTTGGTTTTTTTTTCCCCCTTTTTTTTTTTAAAAAAAAAAAAAATTTTTTGGTTTCCCCCCCCCCCCTTTTTTTTTTAAAAAAAAAACCCCTTTTTTTTTTTTTTTAAAAAAAAAATTTTTAAAAAAAAAATTTTTTTTTCCCCCCCCAAAAAAAATTTTTTCCCCCCTTTAAAATTTTTTTTTTTAAAAAAAAATTTAAAAAACCCCCCAAAAAAAAAGGGGGGGGGGGGTTTTTCCCCCCCCCCCCAAAAAAAAAAAAAAAAACCCCCTTTTCCCCAAAAAAAAAAAAAAAAAAGGTTAAACCCTTTTTTTAAATTTTTTTTTTAAAAAAAAAATTTTTTTTAAAAATTTTTTTTTAAATTTTTAAAAAAAAAAATTTTTTTCCCAAAAATTTTTAAAAACCCCCAAAAATTTTAAAAAAGGGGGGGGGGCCCCCCCTTTTTTTTTTTGGGCCCCTTTTTTTTTTTGGGGGGGGGGGGGTTTTTTGAAAGGGAAAAAAAAAGGGGGGTTTTTTTTTTTTTTCCCCCTTTTAAAAAAAAAAAAAAAATTTTTTTAAAAAAAAAAAAAAAAAAAAAGGGAAAAAAAATTTTAAAAAAAAAAATTTTTTTAAAAAAATTTTTTTTTAAAAAAAGAAATTTTTTTTTTAAAAAAAATAAAAAACCAAAAAAAAAAAAAAAAAAAAAACCCAAAAAAAAAAAAAAAAAGGGGAAAAAAAAAAAAGGGAAAAAAAACAAAAAAAAAATTTTTCCCTTTTTTTTTTTTTTTTTTCCCAAAAAAAACCCTTTTTTTTTTCCCCCCCCCCCCTTTTTTTTT